>JASDQU010251051.1:2029-15677 GCA_032191745.1 Picea mariana
GTATGGAGTCATCTTTCAATGAGTTAGATGAACACCAAAGATGGAAGGTAGTCACATGATCACCTGGATCTTCGTTAGGCTTGGCCTCGAACTTTGGAATGTCCGAAGGCAACTTCGTTGGCATAGGAGGCCAACATGGATCGTGAAAAATAGAATCATTTAACAACCTTGTCAAATCTGGCAAGTGTAACGTCGCCATGAATGGTAGTTTGGGTTGTTGCTGATAGCCTGGGAAAAAGGGTCCTGGGGTTTGACTAGTGGCACCGGGTTGCCAGGAAAAGTTTGGCTACTGGCTCGGATTCTGGTAGAAACCATGGCCCTGACCAACATAAGGATTTTTCATCTGTGGAGACATCATTGGCTGATTTCCCATAAAGGACATGGGGTGTTGGGCATGCATTGTGTTCGAAGGACTTTGGGAAGGATTACCCCATGCCGGTCCCGATGGGAGAGGCATAGTGGTCTATCCAGGGTTCCATTGACTGTGGAAAGAATTACCCCAGAATGACATTTCAGAGGAGGGAACGGATCCTTGTCCTGAGTTCCAAGGTCCTGCTATATGTGCCTCCTGCGCAGGAATAATACCCTGCGCCGGAGTAGACTGTCCAAAAATGGTATTGCCCCCAGACGGGAAAGTGGTGGATGAGAAAGTGTTGTTACCAAACGTCTTGTTCCAAACAAACGGTGTTGAACCTACCGACATACTATGCGCAGGTGTTTCTTGACTCCCTGCTCCAAATAAACTAGTGTGTGTAGGCTGCCCGACGGACTGCTGATGCGGACCACCAAGCGAAGGGGACGAAGGAGGGATATGACCTCCTGCGTAAGGAAAAGCATTAAAATGGACAAGAGTGCCCCCAAGTTGACCTTGCAGAGGAGCGTTAGAGCTCCCTGCCCCCAGACCCAAAGTTTGTAAAGTGGAGTAAGTGAGTGCAGGACTTGTACCCGAACTAGGCATACCGTATGAGAACGAAGAGCCTGTCGCACTAGGTGTGAAGGGGGTTATGGCCGCCACCACAGAGGGGTTCGGTGCACTGTGTGACATAGTTGCGGCCAAGACCATGGTGGCTCAGACCGATGATGGTAAGTTAGGAGATGATCCTCCTGTCATAGCAACTGTGGTGGGAATGGAAGAATTCCCAGAAGAAGTAACAACGTTTGTTTCCATAGCTGTGTGAGGCACTGTCTGGCATTTGTGAAATTGGATTGGTACAGTAAACGATGCCCAAATATCAGTGGTTGGGGTTTCAATCGAGCCAAAATTGGCAGTTGATTCCTCCAGGAGTTGTTTGGGCACAAAGGTTTCTAACCCGGTTGCTTCGAAAGAGCCTTGTTGGTCTAGCTTCCGCCTTAATGGTGGCGGGGGTGGCTCCAGTGTAACCGGCGGCAGGCCCAGAAGCCTTCGTGACTGGTGGAGCTCGGGATCCTCCACTGTGTGAGAATATCCAAGACACACTAAGGTATTCTACATGTTCAACAAGTAACACACACTAAAAAGAAGCCCCTAAGAGATAAGACAAGCAATCACTAAACTATTTGGAAGAACAGTTACAACAACCAACACTAGAGCAACTTACCGGTGCAAGTGAAACTCGAATACAGAAGCACCTCCAGGTATACTCTGCAAAGAGTGGCTCGATGTCTATCCTAGGTACCGCAGTATACCCCCGCAGTCACCCATGTATGTCCCTAAAAAGATTGGCAACTGGTTTGCCAGCACGCGAACAGTCACCAGGAAGGTACAATCGAAAGTTGGGTAGACCACAATGAGCAGGGTATCAAGCCCGAAACCTGTCAAGGGTATCAAGAGAAAATGGTCTGGAAGACAACTGATGACCTCGAATAGATTCGAGACCCACGAAGCCCCGTGGCAAATGCAAACGACGGAATCCCAAAACAAGCCCTCGATATATGTTCTCCACTACGATTGGTCCGACTTTGGAGGGGTTATCTCCGCTACCTTTCCGCACGTGACCTTGTGTTTATCCTCTGTGTTAGAGGGGGGTCCCAGATAACTTCCACAAAACTAGACTTAGACACTCCCTATCGCAGACTCTAATGTTTGGTTTTGAATGGCCTTGGAGAGTTTCCTCTCCAGCCTAATCCAAGGCCCTAGTCCTGAACTAGTTTGTGAACCCTACAAACAAAAAGTCTAGTTGATTTTAAATTAGCGTTGCTTTTAAGGATTTTTCTTAAGTCAAGGGGTATGAGGGTGAAACTGATGATGTGTAAAGATGAAAGCAAAAATGAATGAAAAAAGATGGAAACAAAAGACCTTTTCTAAATGCAAAATTTTAACAACTTTTCACAAAGAAAGATTTCTTTTTCTTTTCAATTTTTCTAAGATTTTATACAGCAAACATAAAGGAATTCCACTCGACTACGAGCTACTTATGCTCTAAATGCACTGCAAAAACTTATGAAATAAAAGACTTCTCCCTAGCTAATGATGCAGAAACACACTCTTCAAACAAAGAAGAAAATGAAAATAGATTTTTTTTTTTTATTTAAGTGCTAGTAAAGCAACAAAGGGAAAATACCGACAAGCACAAAACCAAGAAAAAAAAACTCTGGCTTAAAGCGCAGATCGCAAAGAATCAGAGTAAAGACACACAATGGAAATAAAGAAAACAAAGACTCTTACGCTTGTCTAAAAACCATAAAAAAAATAAAAAATTATATTTATTTTTTGTCAACTATCAATTGAGAAAAATCAGGCTAAGGGTAAGATAACCTAACCTACTGACTGTTCAACCCTAGACTCAAACACTTGAGAGGAATACTTCTCATCAAAGGAGGGGATGACTGCCCCACCCTGAATAAAAAGTAGCCTATCAAGCATGCTATTGTCACTAAAACAGCACGCGTGCAAACGCTTGTTGAGCTGCAACAGGAAGTGTGTACAAGCGGGCTGACCTTGTACAGGCCATGTGTATGTCTAAATTATAAGATAAAAATGAAAACAGGCAGTCCAGACCAGGAAGAGGCCTCTGGTATTGATAACCAAGGTCCCTTGAAGGCTTGGATGCTCTTTCTAACAGAATAGAAAAATAATGCAAGGAATAACAAGGCTAAAAAAGCAATCTGAGATAGGACTGTGAACCAGCAAGACTCAGACAGGATTCCAGAAAACCCCCTGAGAATGTATAATTCTGATAGGGAAGAGGAGGACTGCCTCTAAAGTTCTCTGAACTCCTACACACTACTGCTATCTCTACATCTAGCATTCACACGTGGGCTGTAAGAGGATAGGACACGGGTACATGCTTGCAGGCCGTGTGTACCTCTGTGTGTCCTGACAACTACCGTCAAGAAAAAGTCAAGGAAAACTGGTATGAAGAACCAGGCTCCCTGCTAGCTCAGACCTAACAGAAAAAGACAGGCAAAGAAAAACAGAAAACATATTCTTTAAACTACCCAAAAACTTTAAATAAATCCAGAAACCCTAAAGAGTATTATCCCCAGTGGAGTTGTCAATTCTGTTGTTGGGAAAAATACCCTATGGAATAGCAAACTAGGGTCAGACTTGCATGCAGATTTTGACCGAAAAGAAATTACTTTTTTACCTACAACCCAAAACTTAAACCCCTCTTTCACAGTACATGCATGAAAAAACACTACTAACCTTGTCACCGGCATTCGATGTAGATCCTCTGTTGTGATTTGACCACTTGCTTGCGCTGCTCCTTCCACAGATGACCTGCAATCAAGACAAATAACAACTATGCATGCATGCTACTTCTCTACTCAAGGGTTAGAAATCAAGCATAAATGAACCAAACCATAGATAATCCATGCATTGGGACGGGAAAAGTATTCTTTTTATTACTTGAAAATGAATCAACTTACAATCAAAGCTGAGACCGGCCACCTCTCCTTGAACCTGATCCTGGGATCCTCTTCTTCTGTCCTTCAACTGCTTTGTGTTAAATCTCCTTTGGCATGAGGAAAGGCTAAAGGCTTGGGACAATGGATTATGTAAATAGGCAGAGTTTCTTTGCTATATTTTTTCCTCCTCCAAATGGTACCCCTACCCCTTCTTTTATAGGCTAGAAGGAGCTAGGGTTTTGGACGAACCCTGGGCCATGCATGGCCGGGAGTTTCAATTATCTGACCCATATCTTTTTGTTCCATTGGCAACTTTCATTTTTTCGTGCTTTGTTAGGTACACGTGGTCTGTAGTGAGTCAACCAGCATGCACACACGTGCAGTAATGGGTTAGGGCACGTGGGCCTTGACACAAGAGGATTTTCAAAGAGTTGTTCAGCAGAGTTTTGGAAAACAAGGGATATGAGTTGGCCTGATGTCATGTAAGCATGTGTGGTGCAATTTAGGGTTATAACAGTGACCACCTTCCATCTTTGGTGCTCATCTAACTCGTTGAAAGTTAACTACGTACAGTTGCGATTGTTTCAACGTACTCTCATTGGGAGTGCCACGAAATGGTACATTGAGCTTGACCTCTCAAGATACTCTTCCTTCGGCGAATTGGCAATGGATTTCCTAAGCCATTTCCAATTACCTATGAGATACGACGCTAGCACATAATTGCTGGTCAATTTCGAACAGACAAAAGCGGACCATATCTTTGATCACGTCCGAGAATGGAGATGCCGGAAGAGTTTAATTAAGGTGCCAGTCCTACCAACATTCCTTCTCGAGTGGTTCCTTAAGTCTTTGGTCCCATAGTTATCCAAAGACGTCATGACGTCCGGAGTGTTTTCCGAAGAAGATGCGATCATGAGATCTCAACAACTTGAGCTAATCTACTCTCAGTCAGGTTTATTATACAATATCTTTCCAGATGCGCCACGCTCAATACTTGATAAAACTAGACAGAGAGTTGGACCACATGCCGATGGTATTGTTGGTTCAACAAAAACAAATCCCGCTGAACAACCGGTGAAGCAATTGCAGCAATTGTTTATACAACACACAACGGCTAGCCAAACTACTTTTGTGGTTGGTCCCCCTACCCAAACGTCGGATGTACACACAGTGCAATCGAAGAATCCAAAGGCCACCCAACAGCCTAATGGAAAGAAAAAACAATGAAAGAAGGGCAAGGGGGGTAAGAAACCCACTAATAATGTTGACAGGGGAAACACTGACAAATAGAAGGCGAGGTGTTCGTGCAACCTGTGCGTGGAAGACCACCCGACCCACCAATGTCCTCAGCTTGCAAAGGCCCAAAATTTTGTGACACATCAACAGCCTACCGTGTTAACCAATCCATTTCAACATGGGCAAAACCTAACCCAAACCTCTACAAGCGCGGAAGGGGGCAGTCAAGGACCCTCTCTGTCTTCGAGCAATCTTGCATCCGCGAATGTGTATATGATGAAGGGTGATGCTTTTATATCGACTAGAGCGCATGACTATAGTAAACCAAGCACTTCTGAGAAGGACAAAGAAGCCAAAGTCCCATCTCTTCCTCTCCAGATCGAGAAGACTTTGGGTGAAACAATGACACGCATCCCAAAAGGTGCGTTCAAGAAAGCTTCTCACAACCCAAATGCAAGGGCCGCCCATAACTATTCTGTGGTGGAGGATTTTTCCCAAACCCCTTGTGCGATGTCCGCTTTGGAGGTCCTCCAAAGATGCCCTTCCCAGAGGAAAGCTTTGTTATCCACTTTAGGATCTACTGAGACTTGTAATCTAGGTACAATTATGTTGGATACAACCGACTTAAAACCTCGTCTGCCTTACCACGTAGCATTTCAGATAGTAGTGGCTTACCCCACGAAAAATTTTACTCGAAACATTTTTCGCATAATGGTTGATGAGGGTGCCTCGACATGCATTATGTTGTTGGCATGTTGGAAGGCCATTGGCCATCCCGTTTTGTCTCTCTCACCTACTCTTCTCACTACTTTCGACGGTCGTTCATTCCGACCACATGGTATCATTCCCTCTTTCCCCGTACAGTTAGGAGGGAAGACCGTGTGCGTCGAGATAGAAGTAGTCGACGCATCCCTTGACTAAAATCTCTTGTTAGGAAGGAGTTGGACTTATGCCATGCAAGCAGTGGTTGCTACAGTTTTTCGGGTCTTGTTGTTTCCACACGAGGACTAGATTGTGACCATTGATCAATTGTGTTTCTCCAGACCTAACCCTTCATTAGGGGCATCCGTAGTCCCGATGATTGATAATCCCCAACCGAGCATCGTCAACGTAGGAGTTTGTTTGTGCCCATCTTTGATGGGTACCTTCGATTACTGACCCCCTCAAGGTGATGTCAACTTCATATCAGACCACCATAAGGTTGAGATTTTCCAAGTTTTGTCATTTTGCACGACTTAGCTCAACGATCTGTGGATACTTCCTTCCCCATCGTCCACGATGGAAGGGACATGGCATCCTGGCATGTCCATGCCCTTGTCTACAGTCGAAGTAGTGTACTCTTTAGTCTAGCAAGCTTCGATTGACATAGATCCAACTCATGCACAAGAATTAGATATGATTCTAGAGCCTATTTGGGCTCAAGGCTCTCTTACTGATACCGATTCATTAGACTTAGTCTTGCCCTCTGACGAAGCAATACTTGAAGTAATGACTAGTTCATACAAACCCTGGGATGATCTCCATCACAGATCATACTTCCTCCTAGAGTTAAGTAGAATCGAAGCAGGAGAATTCACCTTGACTATGACTGGAGATAGGTCTTGTCCTATTAATCCCTTAGTTACACATGAGGTTTATGCCGAGGGTAATATGGCAACTATCGCTGAAAATATACCAATTAATATCTCCAAAACCCTTGGCATCGTGGAGAATGTTTTCATTGGAGTTGATTGTTCCCCCGAAGAGATTCAAATCTACACAGATATATTTAAAGAATTCCGTGACATTTTTTCCTGGTCTTACGAGGAAATGCCAAGCATCAATCCAAAAATAGTTGAACATGAAATCATAGCTTATCTGGATGCTAAGCCGATTCGGTAGAAGCTTCATCCAGTTAATCCCAGGAAAGCAACAACCATTAAGGTTGAAGTTGAGAAACTGCTAAAAGACGGTTTTATCTATCCTATCCATTTGACCCAATGGGTGTCAAATCCTATGCCAGTCAATAAGAAACAGGGCACGATTCATGTATGTACGGACTTCCATGATTTGAACAAGGCATGTCCAAAAGATAATTTTCCCACACTATTCATCGACCAGATAATTGATGAATGTGCAAGTTGTGAGGCGTTTTCTTTCATGGATGGTTTTTCAGGATATAATCAGATACAAATCAAACCCGAAGACCAACACAAAACTGCATTCATTTGTCCATGGGGTACATTTGCCTATCGTAAGATGCCTTTTGGTCTCAAAAATGTTGGAGCTACCTTCCAGCGGGTCGTGTCTTTTTCTTTCCATGATCTCAATCATATAGTCTAGGCCTATGTAGATGATTTAGCATCTCGATCTCGTAAGAGAACGGATCATCCCACACACCTCTAACTTATCTTTGAGCGATGTCGCTACTTCCGGATTTGTTTGAATCTAAACAAATGCATCTTTTGCATAACATCAGGACGTTTGTTAGGTTTCATAGTTTCAACAATAGGGATCATGGTCGATCCTCTCAAGGTTGAGGCAATAGTTCAGTTGCCCCCCCCACTCACAATCCTTCAACTTTATAGTCTATAGGGAAAGGCAATTTTTTTAGAGTGTTTCATCACCAACTATGTCGAGATCACAAAGGGATTTATGAATTTACTAAAGAAAGACATTCCTTTTCATTGGGACGATGCCGCTCAACGCTCCTTCGAAGCATTGAAACATGCCCTCACAACTACCCCTCTACTTCGGCCACCCAACTATAACAAAGATTTCTTATTATACCTAGATGCAACAGAGTCAACCATCGGCATGGTCTTAGTTCAGGAAGATGATTTGCTCTCAGAATATGTGATCTATTACCTGAGTCGAGGCCTAGTCATACCAGAACTCAATTATTCTCATATCGAAAAACTTGTGTTGGCAGCAGTCCATGTTGTTCAATGGTTCTGTCATTATGTTTTGTTTTGCAAGACCACCATCATTGTCATTGTGAATTTGTTTCAATACGTGTTGACATGATGGGTAATAGGCAAAAATATCAGTAGATGGATAGTCGTCCTCCAGAAATTCAACTTAGATTTCGTTTCAGCAAAATCCAAAAAGTCACTGATCTTCACAGAACTCATCTCGAAACTTCTGATCGAGTCAGGTGATGTTATTCCTGAAGAGTCGCCTATCATAGGAGATATGTTTTTGATTGCATATTTGGATCCCTAGTACGGAGATATACTTGTCTATCTCCAGACTTTGAAGTGCCCCACCTCTGCTTCTCGTGATGAGCATCGTTGTATACGCCATCAGGCTAAGAATTATCTCATACTCGACGATACGTTGTATCGAAGAGGTGTAGACTGCATCCTGCGTTGATGCCTCACTCACAAAGAAGCAGTTATCATGCTTAATGATTGCCATACTGTAGCATGTGGTGGTCATTTGCCTGGGTTGGCAACAACCCAAAAAAATTTACAAGTAGGTTACTTATGGCCAACACTAATCAAAGATTGTATCAAATTGGTCAAGAAGTGCCACCCATGTCAGATCTTCTCTCAGAAGATGAGGGCACATCCCGCTCCCATGTTTCCTGTCATCACAGTTGGTCCCTTCACCAAGTGGGGAATTGATTACACTACATGCAACCCTCCTTCAGCAAGGGGCACCATTATATCATTGTCGTTGTAGACTATTTCACAAAGTAGGTCGAAGCTATGCTAATGTTTAAAGATGATGGAGAGACTACAACTCTCTTTTTATTCAACCAGATAATAGCAAGGTTTAGCGTCCTGAGAGAGATTGTCACTGGCCATGGCAGTCACTTTCAGAACCAAATGATGACTGAATTAATGTCAAAGCTTGGGTTGTGGCAAGAACACTCGTCACCCTACTACCCCCAAGCAAATGGTCAGGTGGAAGCTGTAAATAAATCTCTTAAGACCATCCTACATCGAACAATCAACTCAACCAAGTCAAATTGTCATTTTATGTTATACTCTACATTATGGGCTTACCGAACGTCTATTAAGACTGCAACTAGTTTCTCACCTTTTCAACTCGTTTACGGGTTGGAATCAATCTTGCCTATAGAATGTCAGATCCCATCCCTAAAATTGGCAGTACAGTTATTTCCAAACACTTCTCCACTTGAAGAACGGTTATTATACCTTGAGCAACTCAATGAGCAGCGTCGTGATGTGGCCTTGGCCAACGAGGCTCACAAACATAAATTCAAGTGTCAATATGATTGGTCTGTTCGTCCTTAGATTTTCTCTGAAGGTGACCTTGTCCTGGTCTATGACCAAGATAAGGACCCCATAGGGGCAGGAAAATTCAAACCCATGTGGTTCGAACCTTTCACCATAAAAGAGGTTCTAAAAAAGGGTGCTTATCATCTGTTTGACTTTGAGGGAAATGCTTTAATGGAGCCTAGAAATGGGCTCTACCTCAAGAAGTATTACTCATAGGTAGGTCACCTTGGCTAACTTTTTGTAACATATGTATAGTCTTTGTACTATCACTTTCTAGTTTCTTTTAGTATTATGGACGTGTCATTTTTTATGTTATCTTTTGTCACTGTGGAAGATGTCAAGTGAATCAGAGGTGTTCATTGGGTATGCAAACGGCGCTAGCTGGCACACTCGGAGGCTTGCCTCCATAGCTTGGGTAATTTTTACACCTCGAGGCCAGTTATTATCTTCCGGAGGTATATGGTTAGGCGACACCACAAACAATGTCGCCGAGTATAGTGCAGTTATTGAGTTTCTTTGTGATGCCCTATCATTTGGTATCTCTCATATCCGGGTCTATTTAGACACTCATCTGGTTGTGTCTCAGTTAAATAGAGTCTACCATGTTCATGATCTAACTTTACACTGACGATTCCTTAGGGTGCGTCTCTTAGAACGAAGCTTTGATTATATTACATATTTTCATGTTCCTAGGAGATTAAACCAAGTTACAAATACTCTAGCTAATCAAATTTTAGACTGACATCTTGCACACATATAAAAAGACATACACATAAATATGTAAATATATTTTTAAAGGCAAATATGATCCATAAGACACAAAAGACATAAAAATCCATATATAATATCATAATCATCAAAGTACATAGGTGGATGCAAGCACCTCAAAAAATATGACCAGTAATGAGTCATGGGGCTTATGCCCTCAAAAAATATATACAGGTGGAGCTATCAAAGTCTAGACTAACTAAGGTCAGGGCCTGTGGGCCCTATTGTAATAATCAACAACGTTTGCCAAACTCTGAAATAGTCAGACCCATGTCTGTGGTGCCCCCACTACATGAGGATGCATGGATGGTGGCAGATCCTCAATCTCTTCCATAGGGATGGTGTGAGTGAGCAAGGTAAAATTTCACTCAACTCGTCTCAAAACCCTCTCAGCCTCACCGGCTAGAAGCTCTCCTGCTGCTGTTGGTCCCCCTGTGGCGGCAAGTGCGACCCCTGGCTAAGGACGATGCCTTTTCCTCACATAACCTGTAGGTCATGAGGTTCCCACATCTGCACACAATAGACACATATCTGTCAAATACTCTGGTATAAAAATTGTATATATTTCAAAAAAAAAAATGATGCAAACTTACCCATCTCGCCTCGCTCTTTTCTTGGAGGTACAAGGGTCTCGGGATCTCTTGAGAAATCAATCCCAGCATAAGAATAATCCTCTATGGTCGGGATCTGCCACAACAACCAAACAAAGAAATCATCATCAAAGGACTCGTTGGTCCTTCCACCACCCTATCGTGGCAGCAACACTGCCCATCTGCAAACCGTAGGAAGAGAGGCCTGATGTCCTCGTACCACCACTCGAGCACTGAAACTAGGAAATCTTTCAAAGAATAAAGAGCATAGAATCATCCCGAACTCGAAGTTCCTCTGTGTCCACAACCATAAATCTATCAACTACCTCTTCATACAATCTAGTAGTGTAGTGCTCCATTCAAATATCTGTGCATTTAAGTACTGGACTGCACAGTTCATCTGTGCATGAGACGCCTGATGTAGAGCCGCAGAACCAGTCATCCACCCAATAAGAAGCATAGTCACCTGAAGTGATAAATCGATGATCCTTCTTATTGGCACTTGGGAGCTCGATTGGTCTATACCAACCTCACAATAAAGTCCTATCAATTTCGATATATTATGAGGTCTTGAAGGAAATGTCCAGAAATTGACTGGTTCCCTTCTCCTGGAGAGGCCAGTCAAAAAGTGTATATCCTCTGTAGTAGGCACCAGTG
This sequence comes from Picea mariana, assembly GCA_032191745.1. Classification (NCBI taxonomy): domain Eukaryota; kingdom Viridiplantae; phylum Streptophyta; class Pinopsida; order Pinales; family Pinaceae; genus Picea; species Picea mariana. The sequence continues at coordinate 13,338 of JASDQU010251051.1, forward strand.
ACTTCCCCTCTCACATAAAAGCTTCTGCGTCAGGGTGTCAGTATTCAACCAAGGCATTCAGTAGCCTAGGTTGTTCTCTCATGAAAGGACACAGAAAAAACTTGAGCAAGCCACATTGCATTAGCACTGCCACAATGTTAGGGTCTTCCCCAACTAGTGCATTGATATCTTCATGCTCTCATTCTCTCCATTTCACATACATCCTGCACATGGGAAAATTTTCAGAGGGTTAGGCCTTTCTTTTTAAACTTTTTTCACTCATGGGAGGGTCCACGTGGGCTGTTGTGATGGTAGTCACGTGTACATATGCTCTGACATCAGAAAGAATGAGTGTACACACGAGCCATCATGACATCATGACATCAAGTCTTTGTTCAAAATCAATGAAGCCTTCAGTCTAATAATCAAGATTCTCTAGTCCATGATCGACGAGTCGTCGAAGACCTCTGTGTAATGAAGTTGTACACTCATACCCGAGTTTTGAAGATTTTTAAGTTGTTGCTCGAGCTCTGAAGACCTCATCTCCAGCCATCAGGCCTTATCATCTTCTAAAAGATGGATACTCTACATGTATATCTTTTTGATTTCGAGATGTAGCTCCGCTGTGTATTTCTCATGGCTACACTTTATATAGTTATATGACATGGATCTACAATGTATTTGATTGGTAGCCATGATTTTATTTATCCCGAGCATGGGTATGCCCGCCTCGGTGAGACAATTACTATTTTGCAGATGGCACCTCCCAATTTCTGCTCCCTGGGCTCACTTGTTCGGAACATCAGTGAAGATTGTTAATGTATTTCAGCCATCAGATGTTATTCTAACCTCACACATTAGGGGGCATCTGTTATAACCCTAATTTTCACCAGACATGCTTACCTAGCATCAAGCCATCTCAAATTCCTTCTTTTCCAAAACATTGTTGAACAACTCTTCTTAAAAAACCCTTTTATAATGGCCCATGCGCCCTGCTCCATTACTGTACGCGTGTACATGCTAGCTGACCCAAGAAAACCCGCGTGTACCTACAAAAGAATAAAAAAAGGAAAGTTGTTGACGGAACACACAACTTTGGGTAAGTTAACTAAACCTTTCGGCCATGCATGGCCGGTCATTCGACCAAATACCTAGCTCCTTCTAACCTATAAAAGAAGGGGTAGGGGCCCCATTTGAAAGGAGGAGAATCATAGTAAAGAAACTATGCCCAATTAAGCATTCCCTTTGTCCCAACCTTTAGCCATCCTTATGAAAAGAGAAGTATAGAGCAAAGTAGTTGGAAGATAGTGGAAGAAGAGCCCAGGACCAGGATCGAGGAGCAATAGCCAACTTTATCATTGTAAGGTATCATTGTGAAGTTAATAAAAGAATTGTTTTTCTCGTCCCACCATATGAGATTGTCATTATTGGAATATTGATTGTATGATTGATTAAATCTCTAACCCGTTAATTCATAGATCAAATGCATGTGGAATTATTTGTTTGTCTTTAGTGAATGTAGGTCAAAATTGGGAGGAGAGTTACAGTCAAAGAAAAACCAAGCGTGAAAAGGGATTGACATCAAACATGAAAAATAAGGTACGTCAACTTAATCTCTTGAGCCTTGTATTTACATATGATTAATGGGGGTTTAGGCATGGGATGATGGTAAAAAGTAAGAATCTTTAGGTCATTTCAGCATGCATGATAAAACCCTTAGTGCTAGTCCGTAGGAGGGATTTCCCACCCACAACACCTTCTATCTTTATCACTTGCCATATTTGAATCAACATATTCCTATAGAACAGTGTCTGAACCTCCAAAACATAATGCATGAGTAGTAGCACCTCTCAAATACCTGAGAATCCACTTTACTGCCTTCCAATGTTCTTTACCTAGATTGTTCATATACATGCTCACAACTCCCACTACATGTGCAATATACAGTCTTGTTCAAACCATCGCATACATCAAGCCACCAATTGTTGATGAATAAGGGACCCTAGACATGTATTCTATCTCCTCCTGTGTTTTGGGACACATTTCCTTAGTTAATTTGAAATGGTTGAGAAAATGTGTACTAACTAGTCTTGCATTCTGCATTCTAAACCTTTCAAACACCTTCTCTATGTACTCACCCTGAGACAGTGTCAATTTGTGATTTTTCCTATCTCTTGTTATTCTCATACCAAGGATTTTCTTTGCAACACCCAAATCCTTCATTGAAAATGAATTAGTTAATTTCTTCTTGAGCACATTTATATCCTGCATATTAGACCCTTCAACAAGCATGTCATCTACATACAATAGCAAGATAATATAGCTTCCATTTTCTAGCTTTTTAAAATAAACACAGTGATC
>JASDQU010251054.1:13747-27031 GCA_032191745.1 Picea mariana
AAGCAAAGGCATGCGAAAATGGGTTGAGATCTTATAAAGATACTCTCTCATGTCAAAGCATTGATCCAAAATATTGAATAAATTTGATGATGCCTTGAGAAGAAGAAGAAAATTGTTAAATACCATCACTGTGGAGATGATAGGGTTGGAAGAAATAAAGAACATGTATGTGATAGATTCATATTTGTTTCAAGCTTGGAAAGCCAACAAAGAAGCATGGATTGGAGATTGGACTCCATATCTTTTTTCCTTCATCGAAAAATTATTTCTTCTCACAAACAAATAATTATGCATTCTAAGATAATCAATAAAGGATAACCTCATAAGAGAGTTATATGGTAATGTCGTAAGTGGACATTTTGACATCTAGAGAAAACTTGAGTTTTGTTTGAAGAGATGCAATATGAATTGGAAATATCCAAATTTGAGGGGAAGTGGGTTTAAAGTTGAAAACTTTGTTTTTTTTACGAGAACCTTTAGCGATTTTATATTAAAGGTGGCATAGCCACTAATCGGTTACAAATGGCATGGCTGCACTGAGCTGCTGCCTACTTAAAACTGAGGTATATTGCTGAAAATGCCAAAATAACATAACCCCCCCAAACTCATTCAGAAACCTGAGACTAAGCTTATATAAAGCCTTGGCTTCTATACAAAATGCCAAGATGCTTGAAAACCAGAGGACCCTACAGATTAAGGTGTTACAGATCAAGAAGCTATCTACTTTTCAGAACCTTCCCCCCATTCCATGTTTAACTTGGACAGTTTACTTTCAAGCTCACCGATTTTGTCCTCAAATTTCTCCTGAGGGCTTTTCAGTTCTTGATGAAGCTTGTCTAGTTCCTCAGAGAAGCCGATTTTGACTGTGGATAGATCCTACTCCAATTGTTCCATTCTCCTTCTTGCTTCTGTGTCAAGGTTCTCCAGAAAGTCAAGTTGAAACTGGAGTGACTGCTTCAATTTCCCCAGTGTGTCATCTAGTTGCTTCAGGCGTTCCTCTACTGATAGATTCCGGCTGGAGCTCGCGACCATATTCTCTCCTCTTGCTCTTGTTCTCTTGAGAAAACTTATTCTGCTCTTACCGTGCCTGAGAGTGGTTTGCTGCTGGGCTGAAGGCGTGAGCGGATTTATGCAAATTCCTCCTCCTGTAATCGTTCTTTTAGCAGTGCAAGCCCCGAGAGGTATGGGCACGAGCTCACGGCCTGCTCTTTGCATGTGGATTTGTCTCCTGGTCTCCCTCTGCACCATTCCCTCAGTCGCGCGTACCATCACGAAATCTAGGCGCTGTCTTTTCTTGTCCTGTCCTTGCAACTTGCCTGGGATACTTGCTGAGCGTGAGTTCATGTCATGGGAGATCCATCATGGTGTGTTGATCATTGACAACCGTTTGTCCTTGGGCCAACGCAACGCCCCTGTTTGCCTCTTCATCCGCAGCTTGGTTCAACTCTCTTAAAACATGAAAAACTTGGAACGAGTCGAATCCCCTGAGGAGCAAACGAATTCTGGCCAACAAGTTATTAAGTTTTGCACTTTGGGTTTCTTTAGAGAGTGCTATAGCTCAGATTAAAAGACGAGAGTCCCCGATGATGACCAAGTTCCAGATTCCATTGCTTTGAGAGTGGCACAAACCTTGCCAGAGTGCCATTGCTTCTGCGTGGTTGTTGGAAGCAATGCTCAGACCAAACACATAGCGCACCATAACTTCTGCATTTGGCTTTTCTATTATACCTCCTCCACCTGCTTGACCTGGATTGCCCTTTGAGGCACCGTCAAAAGATAGAATATAGCATTCCTTTTCTCTTTTCCAATTGTCGAAGTTGCCTTTTTCCTTCCTGATTTCCCATTGTTCTTGGGATGTGGCGATGGCATTGCCCCCAATTTTCTTTCGAATTTGGAATTGGTCACTCCAGATCTCTTCTTTCTCTTCCATCTCCCTACTATGAGTAGGTAGCCTATGGGTGCTAGCCCATTCGCCAAAGAGAGACCTGATCCTTGCGCTCACTATGGGGGCCCTCCTTTCCTTTTCTCGAAAAATTCTGCTATCTCTCTCCAACCAAAGCCCCCAGAGGATGAATCTTGGGATTGCTTGCCAAAGCCTTGAGGCAACACTTTGCTTCTTTTGATGGAATGGGAAAAGATTGGGCCAGTCAAGGATGAGGGAGAGGATATCTTGGGGAAGGGGGAGGTCTGTTTGCAAACCAATAGCCAGCTTCCAAACTTCTCTTGAAAAATTACAGTTTAGGAGAAGGTGATTAGACCTCAGCTTGCTGACATAGGGGGCACCTGAAGGGGCCATCCCAGCCTTTCTTTTGGAGGTTTTCCCCTATCTGAATGCTGCTATGACTTAGAGTCCATAGAAACAAGTCTATCTTGGGTATGGTTTTTAAGCTCCAGATGGATTTCCATAAAGCTGGGTTGGGTGGGATGTGAGGGAGGTTTTGAAAGGTAGAATATCCCAGTGAGGTGGAATAAGGTTTAGCAATTCTTCCCCAACCTCTCTCGTCTCTCCCTCTTTTCCTTAGTGGGGCTTTTCCCTGCAGGCTGAGTTTTAGGGAACCCCAGTCAGATTCTAAGTCCAGGGGCAGATTGCTCACTGCCCAGCCTTGCCATTGTTTGTGCCTTCCTATCCCCCAGGCAGAGATGTTGAAGAGCATCCTCAGATTTTTCCCATCCATCCAGGTTTTCAGACGTTGAAGATTCTGATTCAATTCCAGAGGCGGGTCATTGAGTATGGAGTCTTCCCAGATTTTAATTTGTTTCCCATTTTCCGGCACCCAGGTCAGGTGGGGAGTGAAGTGATCGATGACTTTTCGGCAGAGAATGAAGATTGGGGACCTCGTGTGTTCACTTGAGAGGTTTTCCACACATCTTCTCCTTGGGCCTCTGAAATATTTCTTCCACAGGGATGACTTGCACCACGCTGTTTTGCCACTAACTATGTGCCATAACAATTTTTCTCCTAGAGCAAGGTTCTATACTTTAGCGTTTTTGAGGCTGAGCCCTCCCTCCAGAAGGGGCTTCGAGACTTTGTCCCAGTTTATAAGATGGGGTTTCCTGCTTGTCTGCTTTCCCCCTTCCCATAAGAAACATCTTTGCAAAGCTTCCATTTGTTTAATTGTGGTGCCAGGGGCTAGCAGGAGTGAGTTTTGATAAATGGGCACACTTGCCAGGACGGATTTGATGAGTACTATCCTCCCTACTAAACTTAGCCAGTTTGCACCCCAAGAGGAAATTTGTTTCTTTAGTTTGTCTAGTAGGTGGTTCCAGTTGGAGGTCCTTGGGTTCGTCTTGGAGATAGGAACTCCCAAGTAGGTGAAAGTTTCCCAATTTGTATGCCCTTCCATGCCCAAAATTCTGGATATTTCCCTCATCTCATTGGGTGTAATATTCCAGCTGTAAATTTTACTTTTTGTCTGGCTTATCTCGCTTCCTGACACTGCAGCATAAGTGTCTAGCTCCTCTTTGTATCTTTTTTCTACTAGAGGGCTTGCCCCTCCCAGAAGCAATGTATCGTCTGCGAATTGCGCGTGATTGATTTCTTTCACACCTTGGGCTATCTTTAATCCTTTGAGGTTGCTGTAGATTCTGGCATTCTCTAATTGGTAGCTTAGGAATGACGCTTGAATTGAGTATAGCAAGGGCGACAGAGGACAGCCCTGACGTAAAACCTCTGGACGCGTTGAGAGAACTAGTCACTCTTCCATTTACCATGGGGGCTATCCATGGCGAACCTATACAAGCTCTTATCCAATTCACAAAGGATTCATCGAATCTAAACTTCTTCATTACTTCAAAAAGGAAATTATGATTAACTCTTTCAAAAGCATTTGCAAGGTCGAGTTTAATAATCATACCTTTATCCTTCCTGCATAGGCTTGAATGAAGAGATTCTTGAACTAGGATTATGTTGTGTGCTATTTGCCTTCCTTTTATGAATCCTCCTTGGTTCTCCGGCACTATGAGCGGAAGGACGTTCTTCAGCCTGTTTGCAATTACCTTAGTGAGAATTTTATAGCTCGTGTTACATAGGGATATCGGTCTGAAGCGACTGAAGTTGAGCGCTCCCTTCTCTTTGGGGATAAGTGCCAGGAAGGCTGAGTTTGTGCCTCCTCCCAGCTTGTTGTTCGCCTGTGATTTCTTTATCATTTTGGTGAGGTCTGACTTTATGATTTCCCAGCATTGCTGGAAGAATCTTGCTGTAAAGCCATCCGGACCAGGAGCTTTGTCCAGGTGCATTTGGTCAAGTGCCTCTTTAATTTCTTGCTGCGTGACTTCCTCCAAAAGTTTGCGATTGATATCATCTTTTATTAGCGTTGGAACAAGTGATAAAGGGTACATTTGAGGAGTTATGCTTGCCCTTCCATTTTCTGTGTAGAGATTTTTGAAGGTCTCGAAGGCTGCCTTTCTGATGTCCTCCGGTTCAGAAATTGTAGTGTTTTGGACTTGGATTTCTGTCACAGCCTTGAAGAGATTCCTTGCTTCCGCTTGCTTGTGGAAGTAACTCGTATTTCTGTCCCCTTCCTTCAGCCAGAGGCTTCGAGACTTCTGTCTCCAGTAACTTTCCTCATCTCTGCAAGATTTGTGCCAATGGTTTTGAAGTTGCTCCTCCTTGAGAATGTCATGTTGTGTGATCTCCTTATTTTCCAGGGCGAGCTGGTGATTTTCTAGCTGCCTTTGAGCTTCTAGGCGAAGGGAGATTGGGTCAACTTGTTTTTTTGCCCAACCTTTTAGCTCAGCCTTGAACCACCGTAGCTTTTCTTCCCAGACATAAAACGCAGATCCCTTGACTTTGCTGGTCCATACCTTAGAGACTCTACTTCGAAAATCTTTTTCATGTATCCATGTAGGGTTGAATCTGAAGGGAATGGGCCCTTGGCCTTGCTCTTTCCTAAACTCCAGGCTGATTGGCTTATGATCAGAGGTACTGTGAGGGAGGATTTCTGAGGAGGTTGTGAGTCCTAGCATAAGAAATGAACTCTGTACTAGAAATCTGTCCAAGCAGGATACTATGTGTCCTGGGCCTACCCTTTTGTTGGTCCAGGTGTAGCGCCCTCTTAAGGGTTTGATGTCCATTAAGTCTCATGCTGAGATCAGGTCCTCCACCCACTCTCTGGTTGGGTCCCTTACAATGGACCCCCCTCGTTTTTCTTCTGTTGCTAGGGTTACATTTAAATCCCCCCCTAGGATTATATTTTCCATCTCATTATCTATTAGGTAGTCTTGAATGGATTGCCAACAAATTATTTTCTCTTCAATATGCCGTGGGACATAAATATTAAAGAGACTTACCGTTTTCCTGATTCCTTGTGGAGCAGTTGAGTGAATATCCAATGCATGCAAAGGTTGGAGCGAATTAGTTCTAATTTGGAGACGTTCCACAGCATGCAGAGACCTCCTGAAGCACCCCTAGCGCTGTCAGCTAAACCCTGGCTGCTTCCCCATACGTTTTTTAAGACTTTTAATGAGTCCTGCTGACTCATTTTGGTTTCCTGGATGAGTAGGATGTCTGTTCTTATTGTTTTGATTAAATCCCTGAGAACGTCTTCCTTCTTCTTGCTGTTGAGACCCCTACAGTTCTAGGATGTGAACTTCATTGATTACTTTGTGGGGGAGAGTGGCCTCCTTGGGAGGCCTTTGCCTGCTTCCTTGTTTGCCTTACTTCGATTATTTGTTTGAGGGTTGGCTGAGCTCCTTTGAGAACGTTCTTGTACGTTTCCCTTTCCCTTTCCTCCTTTTTGGACTTCCTCCCTCTACCAGGTCGCTTTGGAGTGTCCCAAGCTTCACTTGTCCCCTCTGTTTCACTCCCTGACGAGATCTCTCCCTCTTCGTTGCCTTGATCCGCTCCATTCCTTGGGGGAGGGATCTCTCCTTCCTCGACGCCTTGAATCCCCCCATTCTCCACACCTTCTGTTGCTTTTGAGGTTCCTCCAGATTCCTGGTTTTGGGCGCCTCTTCCTTCTTCCCCTTGGCCGGTGATGCTTGGGGCTGCCGCTTCACCTTCATTTTCCAACTCTTTGAAATTGTTTGTCATGTCCTGGATCCCTGGATTTCTTTGAGCCAGCGTTGGGTTGTCTCTTCGTGGGTCGTTGGGCTTCGCTCTTCCTTTTCGGGTTTGCTGCCAACCCTCCTCCCTTTCTTTCTCTTGCAGGGTTTTGGGGTAGTTCCTCTGGAAATGACCATATTCATGACATCCTCTGCATTTAAACGGTAGCTGTTCATAGTCCAGTTTTTGCAGGTGGTGCCACTCCCCCACCTTCAGTTTTACTACTTCCGGCAACCCTACTTCCAAGTCAACTTCTACGCAAATTCTGGCACAAGAATATTGGTCTTTTGGGTCGGCTTTGTCAATGTAATGGCCTAGCCCATTCCCGATCGCTTGCAGCGATGAGGAGTTCCAGCAGTGGATTGGGAGGTTTGGGAGTCTGACCCAGACTGGGACGTCTTTTGGTACTTCCGAGGCTGGATCGAAGTTTGGAGTCCAGCGATTTAGATAAAGTCCCTGTGCACCCATGAAGTATGGCCCGTTCCTGAAGATTAAGTCCCGGTCCTCCTGGGAGATGAACTCAAAGATGAAATAGCCCCTTCCAACGACGTAGCAGGTCACACTGTTTTTTATTAGCGGCCTCCAGTTTCTTTGAATCCAGTTGTCTGTTGTCCTGGTTGAAGGCCAAAGCCCCATGAACTGACCTACCAGACCTCGCTCTGATAAGGAGATTGCTACTTTCATTGGTTGTTCCGGTGGGAGATTGATTTCTGGTATATCCTCCAGTCTTCTCACAAAGCTTGTTGGTTCACCTTGGGTCGCCTTCTTGATGCAAGTCGTGACTAGTTTGCTGAAGGACACAGAGGGGGAGGGAGGGGGCGGCGGCTCCCCTCCGTCCTGGCTCGACATGGTAGCGGCCCGAACCCTATCAGCACGAACCCTAACTCAGCTTTTCCTCCATGCGTTTCCCAAAAACGAGTCCCATGGTGTGTTCCCTCCAAACTTGGGATCGATTGTTGTCGGTCTGTGTCTGAGGGTTTTTCTTGAACAAGTTTCGCTTTTAAATCATCCTGAATTCCTAAGAACTTTCCTTGAAAACTTTGTTATCATGTGAAGAGGAAAAGAAAAAAATGATGGATTGTGCAACCCATTGCGAGTAGTGTAGGCACTATGGGAAGACACCCCATGGATTTTGTGTAGGAATTGCAAAGAACTTGAACATGTATTGATCCCTATCTTCATACTCGAAGAATGATCCCCAAAAATGAGACATTTCAATCTATACTAGAAAATTACTGATGCAACAAACATAATTGTTTCATTTTTTAAGAAAAGTTTGTGTGCATGGTTTGCTAAGAAACATGAATTCAGATAAAGACAACAAATTCATTGGTAATTCAATGTTATAGTTCAATTATGTATATAACCTACATAGTAAGGGGAAAACCAAGGTAGTGAACAAGATCCTTGGAAACCTATTAAGATGTATGGTGGAAGTTATGAGAAAATAAGATATTGGGATTTTGTGTTGGCACAAGTAGAGTTTACATACTACAATTTAATAAATAATCAATGAAAATCACACCTTTCCTAATTCTAAATGAGAGGTCACAAGGGGAGTATAAGATTTGTATCGTTTTCTAAGTTCATGGATGGCTGAAAGGTCTAAGCTATGTAGTTTCATTATTAAAACTGTTTTTTTAGTAGATTTGAAAAGTACAATGTTTTTTTGAAGTTTGCATGAAAGGTTGATTATGAAATTGTAAATAGTTTGATCTTCTATTCACGAAACTTAAGGGGTCTTTTTTTAAGTCTTTAGGGTCACTTCAATGGGAGGGAAACATGTATATTCATATTGTATACATATAAAGATTTTTTTCTCATGAAAAAAAAATAATTAATAATATATAAATTAAAAGTGATTATATTAATTTTTTTTTTATTAAAATGAAAAAAAAAACACTTTTTTAATAACAATTCTTATGTGATATATAGATGGGAAGATATTTATCATTATATCTTATTTATATTTTTAAATTTCTATTTTCATGTGAAAAAAGTCAAAATAAAAAATTGATATGATTAAAAGTTTACATTAATTAATTAATAATATATAAATTTATAAATTATAAATTAAAAATATTAAAATCAAATTATAAAAAAATTATTTACAATATATTAAAAAGGTTAAAAGTAATGTTAAAATATTTTTCAAAAAAATCTTTATAGTAAATACACATGACATTATATTTTATTTATTTTTATTAAATAAATTAAAGCTTATTTATCTTTAAATTTGATTTGAAAACTATGTGAAAATATAAAAGATTTATTGTTACAATATTTTTTTTATTTTTATTTTTTATATTAAATATTATAATATTATATTTTATTTACTTATAAATCAATATTTATTTATATTTAAATTTAATTATTAAATTATGTGACAATGTAAAAGATTCAATGTTACAATATATATACTATGAAAAATAAATTTAATTAATAAATTATGTGACAATGCGAAAGATTCATTGTTACAACATGCATATATTATGAAAATTAGATATAATAAAACTTATATAATATTAATATAATGAGAATTTATGGTTGAATAACATTAAGTTTAATAAATTAATGTTGTAAATAATTGAAGTTATTTAAAAAATTAATTATTTTATAAAATTTAAATTTAAAAAAAATGATATTAAAATTATTAAATTCATATTATTAATTTGTGAATGCATTAAAAATTAGAGATTAATCACTTCAAATCCATCAACTAATAAAATATTGTTAATTTGTTTTGATATTAAATGGAAAAATAAAACCATTTTTTTATTATTAAGAGAGTAGTAAGGTGTTTTACAATTTAATATGAAAGAAATGTTAAAGATTTAGAGTTAAGATAGATAATATTACCTTAAAAAAATTAAAGTATATTTAATTAGAAAAAAATATGCTTAATTAAAAAATTAAAATAAAATTTGCTCAATTTAAAAAACAACAAAATAAAAAAAAATAATAATTAGATTCCTTTAAGTGCTTTATATATCTAAATTCAAAATAAATCTACTCTCCTATAAACTTATGTGATAATGACAATGTTAAAATATTATACATATAAACATATGTAAAGTAGGTAGATACATAATTAAAAAAAGAAATAAGGATCTATAAATTTATATACCTTATTGTAATAAGGATTTATAGTTAAATATTGATATTAAGTTTTTTCAAATTAATATTATAAATGATTAAAGTGATTAAAAAAAATTAATTATTTAACAAAGATTTTGAATTGGAAAAATGACATTAAATTTATCAAAAATATTATAGATTTGTAAAGGCAATTTGTGACCGTGTCTTTTCTAAAGTGGCTAGTTCAAAGAGCGTCAACATCCCCTCTGGTTTAAGGAGCATATCGTTACTAAAAATAAAATTAACCATCTCAGTGTCACCGAATATGAAAGTTGTGTTAATTTTTTTAATATTGAAAAATAGAAAAAGCTAAAGACAATTTTCATTTATATTATTACCGATGGCCTCTGATTATAGCAATGGGTTTTTGGGTTTATTGTTACAAGCGATCAATGTTTTTTGGTAGCTTTTGATTAGTCTTTCAAAACAACATTTTATTAGCAGATTTCTGATAGAAATTTAATAGTCAAATTAATTATGTACCTGTAAGAAATGAGAATTTAATAAAAAACTTAATTATAAGTTAATTATGCAGAATGAATGCATGCATGGAATGGTGCAGAATGAATGCATGCACGGGATGGTGCATATACAGGGCCAGAATGAGTGCATGCAGGGGTCTCAAAGTTTCCATTTATAGGTTGAACTATATTAAAAAAATTAAAAAATATTTTTTACACCAACTTTCTTGTGCTAGGATAACAGGTGCGGAGAGAGGGGTAGAGGCCTGAAGGGCACAGAGATTTTGAATACTACTGGAATTTAGGAATCCCCACTAACAACAGAGCAGAAATGTATGCTATGTACTAGGGCATTCAACTAGTGAAGCACACGTAAATCTTAAGTTTAGATATAATTTGCTAGAATACACGATCAAAGAAAATCATGGATCATATTAGACTCATGGATCATATTAAATTATAAGGGTGTATTTCCTTTAAGAGTGTATTTTAGTTTCTGTGATTTTTTAGAGATGATGCAAACTCAAACTTCACACCAATAGTTCATTTACAATTTTTTTTTGAAACTATAATTTAAGCTTTCCATCTTTCATTTTCATTTTTCCCAATGTTATATATATTTCTACTTAAACTTCTAATGAAGACTGAATCCAATATATTTGAATGAATTCACTTCCTACTAGTTGTTATTGATATACATGAAATTAACATATAAATGATCTTTTTAGATTCCATTCTAGTAACTTTTGTTTTTTGAGTGTTAATAGTCATACTCTTAAAAAAAAATCCTTTAGAAATTTTAGTTGATTGTCAAGATTATAATATGACACTATAAAATAGTATTATCAATATAAAGAAGAAAAATAATGAATATTCCACCTAGAAACATGTAAACTCATCCTACTCCTTCCAAACAATCCTCCAACCCATTAATGTATATATCAAGAAAAATAGAAGATAAGATAACTTTAAACTTCTATATTACAATTAATTTCAAATATATTATAATGTATTTTTTAAAGTAAATTACTTATAATTTGAAAAAATATAATTAATAATAACTTAAATCTATTAATTCATGTAATTTCTTATTATTTTAATGTTAAAATACAATTAGTAATAATTTCAATCTTTTAATTCATGTAGTTTCTTATTATTTTAATTAACATTAAGTAATTATAAATAAGATGATGATATTTTTTAATAATAATATTTTTTATTATCTCAAATTAATTAATAATAAATTCAATCTATTAATTAATATAATTATTTATTATTTTAATAAACATTAAGTAATTATAAATAAAATAATATTATTTTTTAATAATGACATTTATTATTATATTTAATGACATTTATTTTTTTAATAATGGCATATAATGAACTTATCACCATATTTATTATGAATAGATATAGTTTATACATGAAAAAATATTATTTTTTTAATAATGGCATATAATGAACTTATCACCATATTTATTATGAATAGATATAGTTTATACATGAAAAAATATGTTAGGTTGCTAGGGGAGTTAGAATATAAAAATGCAAATGAGAATTTAAATTGTGTTAGTATCATACATGAGAATGAAATTCTATTTTGGATCTAATGAATATTAGTATAGAAAATAGAATTAGGATTTTAAATTGGTTAGTATCATATACGAGAATGAAATTCTATTTTGGATATAGTTTTACGATATTTGATTTGAATTAATGTATTATATTTTTTGAAAAGTTATTAATTTTAATTAAGATTTCATTTATTGAGTATTAAAGTTTTTATTTATTTAGTATTGAAAAAAATGAAAATAAATTATATACAATTTTTTATATAGAAATATTTTTTTTTATATTAAAAATGGGTGATGGTGAAGTTATTTACTAAATTAATAAAATGATAGATAATCCAATTTAAAATAAGTTTTTCAAAATAGTTTAAAATTTCCAATTTTTTTTTTTAAAATAACTTAAAATAAAACAAAATATATTCAATTTAAAATTAATTATTACAAAATATCTAAAATCTCAAAATTATTATCTGAAAACTTAGATATTTTTTCTGCAATAGTTATATATCAACCTAATTGATTTGGATAATGCCTAACTAGTTGAATAAAAAAACTTATAGTTTTACAATACATTCAAAAATCTTAAAAGATTAATTCATGGTTATTGAGGGTTTCCTATTTGATGTTAGCTTAAATATTAGGTTCCAAATATTTAGGGACATCTTGGCGTGAGCACACCAACCCTTAACATGGTTGGATTTTTTGTCTCGGCAGGTTTCGAACCGGTGACTTTTCAACACAGAGTGACTTAACAACACACTCCGTCACCGACTGTCCTACACCTCGAAGACAATTTTTTCAAAATTTAATCATTGAATAATATTGATTTTTTAAAATATTTAAGTCGAGGTTTAAAATGAAACAATATAATAAAATAAAGTTATGAAACACAATCAAAATCTAAAATATAACACTTAATCTTTCGTGCAATCCCTTCATTGGCTGATTTTGAAATTTCAGTTTGTGATATCTTCACACAATCAAATAACAAAATCGCACATTTCCTCTTAATTGCCGTCATTTTGGAAAGAAACAGCCATTATACCTACATTTCCTCTTAATAGCCATCATATTGAAAATAAGTCAACAATTATAATTAATGTGAGAATATTATGGACGACCAAGTGTACAAATCCGAAAAATTAATAATTAAAAAATATTGAAATCGATTGAATCTCACCAAAGTATTTTTTTAATTTAAATGTACATTGCGAACATAAAAACATGGACTTGACGTATGTTTTCTATCGTTTAAAGATTAAACCCTAAAATTGATTCATACCATTAATAATATCCATTATATTTCTTCGAATTTAGAATTTTAGATCCATATGAAATGATATTAACAATTACAATTCTATAAATTTCTTTAGACCAAACTCTAATTCTAGTTTAWATTTTAAACGTATCTCAAATCTCATGTGATACAGATGGTGGATGGAAATTTCGAAATCACCTCTAAAATTCTAAAATTTTTGAGGTTTTATATTCTGGTATGTGAGTTTGATATARTCATACTCAAGCTTGCTAATATAGTTGTGCTTGCTATCTAGTTAAAGTTTCTGGCTGTATGTGACGCAAATTTAACAAACAAGGTAAAACAAAAGAATCTGACCTGAACTCTGAAGCGACAGCAGAGGTAAGTAGCAACTATAAAATTTCATGATTCCAACCTATCGTCACTTCAAACCTTTACGCAGAATTTAACATTATCCCACCTTCAGTTAACTATATAATGATTTTTCCTTCATCTTCAGCCACATAATTCAGAGGTTCTTTCCTTCATTACTCCTCTCTGAAAGTGCGCTCTGTGTTCAAGCGTCGAAAGTCAAGTTTGTACCTCTCGTCATAAGTATAATCATGATGGCAGTGACGAAACGCTCTTCACCTACCAACGCCTGCCAACTATGAAAAATCCATAGAAGACCTCCAGCCAGTTTCTATATAATGTGGACAGCTATTAAGGACGAAAAAGTAGAGAAGACATTCGGTTTCGGAATCTAGCCCTTGACTTTAGCAATACATAGGAGTTTAATCGACATTCTAACGAATATTTCCGATTAGTTTTGAC
>JASDQU010251055.1:4219-16311 GCA_032191745.1 Picea mariana
CCGATTTCATCATGCCAGTTTATCAGGTTATATTGTAATTGGTTTTAGGTTAATTTGACTTTGATTAGTTTGTAAATTTTTAAATTTTTATTGTAAAATTTTTAACAGTTTAATAAAATTTAAATATTAAATCAAATATTTTAAAAATTAAAAAATAATTTTATAATTTTTAAAAAATAATTTTTAATTTTTTAATTTATTAATGAATATGATTCATATGAATTGATTAATTTTATTGGCTTTTAAATAATATATATATATATATATATATATATATATATATATATATATATATTCACCTATTGTTAAGAGTTCTGAAAATTAATAAACATCCTGATACTTAGTACTTTATCATTAAATTTCATCCCCCCCTCACCACTGAAACAACGCTGTCCACTCTTACTTATGGCATGTAACCCATCCAATTACACGGAAAATTATCATTCTCTTTCCAATTCTTGAACGGGCCTCATGATCAAATTCGTAATTCAATTCCTCCAAAATCTTTAACCCGTTTAAAAGGTATGCTAGTACTTAAATTCAATGATGTGTATGAGTAAATTTTAAGGCATATTTACAGCTTGAGTGGGCTTAATGGTTAAGAACATGTGTTTCCTCCTAAGAGGTCACAAGTTCAAATCCAGAGGGGGGGTAGGGTATGTATACCTCCGTAGACTTTACCAGTCAAATTGTTGGGCGGAGGGGGTCCCTTGTCCCACAAACAAGTGGGTCTCATACACCAATTTGGTGTCTAGCTTGGCCGTGACTTTAAAAAATTAGAAGATAATGACTATATTTCAACTGGTATTGATTAATTCACTAAATTTACAAGTCATATAATCGGGTAGTAGATTTCCTTTCAGCGATTTGAATCTCCACACATAGAATGTTAGAGGTCTTGTTAGGTGATTAAACCGATATATGAGGAGAAGACATATAATACATATTTATCAAGTTTGAATTTGAATATAGGTTTGG
This sequence comes from Picea mariana, assembly GCA_032191745.1. Taxonomy (NCBI): domain Eukaryota; kingdom Viridiplantae; phylum Streptophyta; class Pinopsida; order Pinales; family Pinaceae; genus Picea; species Picea mariana. The sequence goes on from JASDQU010251055.1 coordinate 5,198, forward strand.
TTTTGACAAATAGTTTTGGTGAACATATTTCAATTCTATAAAAATTAGTGAGTATATTGTTTTGTTTTCATTTGCAAAACCACATTTCAACCAACCAAAATCCCCCACAAACAAATGAAAAATCAGCCATCCAAAATATATTGGATTAGATTGTATTTCCATGGAAAACCCACAATGGAATGAGTTGTATTTTTATTGTACCAACATATATCCATCTTAACTCTGGATCTATCATGCGCTAAGAGGGATCAAATCCCTCGAGGTGCAAACATTAGGAAATGTTTGCACCTCGAGGGATTTGATCCCTCTCTGCACATGATAGATTCAGAGTTAAGATGGATCTATGCTGGTTCTGTTGGAGATTTCTATTTCCGACTCACTAGTTTAGTGGGAGTGTACTGGAGCTTTTCCGTACTTTACTATTTCCTACTGAAGCTCACTAGAGTTCTATTTTAGACTTTCTATTTTTAGACCATCACTATTATGCATGCATTCCTAAGAAAAGCTCACTGCAACTCACTACTTCTTCATTTTTCTTAATTATAGGATGTCATTGCCTATATGAGGTAACACCACTCACTCATTGAATAGATCATAATATACATTGATGCTCATTCTTCATATTGTATCTCTCTTCATTTTCTTGATAAGCTTTGTTTGTGTATGTTTTAGCTAGGTCTCTTGTGCAGGTTTCCATGAAACACTGACATGGTATCAGAGCCGAGCTGCTTGGAGCAACCCAGACAAGCTAGAGAAGTGCGAAAGAGGATTTAATTATTGAGTAAACCTAGTTTCCGCCAGAGTCACAACCTATCCCTATCGAAATGTGCGACAATTGGAATCGACACAGTCTATCCATTGCTAGGGTGCGACATTTGCACTCAAACTTATGAAGTTTTATTTTCCAGAAATCGACGTAGCTTATACATATCCAAGGTGCGATATTGTCGCACTGTATTCTTCACCAGGGTGTGACATTTAGTTTTCCGAAATCAACGCAGCCTATCCATAGCCAAGGTGTGACATAGTCGCATTGTATCCTTCACTAGGGTGCAACATTCTCTTAGTCTACCCATTGTCAGGGTGAGACACTCTAGAAAATTGGTTTTCTACAGTAAAAAAACCATATCTCGAAATCCACGATCTAGGTCGGGCTAAAGTTTTAACCAGAGACGGATGACATAGGGATGCTCATGCTCACCCAAAATCTCCAAAATCCACATCGTATTTTAGGAGATACATTTTCTTTATCATCTCTATAACTTCCATAAAACCGTCAATCATATCTCGGAATCCACGATATAGGTTTTCAAGATCTTTTCAGAATCAATAACAAGGATGGAGACGATGAAAATTATTCAATCAAGTCTGGTGATAATACTCACACTGTACAACTATTTTGAATGGAAGCCGAAGGCTGCATTCCAACTCAAAAGAAAAAGGATTGTACAATTTGACGATGGCGACAGAAACAAAACCTACATCAACGCTTGAGAAGACCAGATGGGTGAACCGTAAGCATGAGGCCACGTGACTACTTATTGAGTTAGTCTCAACTGATTTATGGTTTCATGTTGCCACATGAAAGACTCCAAATGAGATCTGGACCACCTTGGAAGGACTCTTTGGAAAACAAGATGAGATGCTTGAGGTAGAGTTGAATACCGTAGACCCTAAAAGTTTTGAAAATATACAAGATTTCTTTACTAAATTTAAATATTTGATATTGAGCTTGGGTGAATGTGGTATTGAAAAGTCTACACAAGAGGAACAACTTATTCTAACAAACTTGGCCAAGCTAGGACCAGAATGCGTTGTATATGTCTCCAATTTCCATTATGGCAGATGTCTTTTGGGAGCAAATTGGAAAATGCCTACAATGGCTCAGTTCATTGAGTATCTCACACAAGAGCAGACAAAACTCATACATATGGGCCTCATGAAAGATCCCAAAGTACATGCACTCACCATGCATGATGGAAATGGATCATTCAATCGGAAATTGAAGCAGAAATGAAATGAGCTATTACATCCAGAGTCAAAGAAGGAGGGATATTCAAAACCCTTCAAGGATTCTTCAGGTTCCAAATATTCTTCAAATTCCAAAGGGAAGAAAAAGAAGAAGGGAAAGCAATGCACATATTGCAATAAATTGAATCATGAAGAATCCACATGCATGAAAAAGCAGATCGATCTTATGACACATGTACTTCAAAAGAATAAACTTGGAGATTTCATTCCTGAAGGAGCCAATAAGAAGAAGGAAGAAGACCATGCACCTAAGAAGGGTAATCATCATGCTTTGGTTGCAATTAATTTCTCATATGATTCATGGATTATAGATTCTAATGCATCACATCATATGGTAGCTAAAGAGGAAGTTTTTACTTCTTTGAGTTCATGCTCTGGACCTCCTATTCTCATGGGGGATGATACTCCAATAGCAGTTGTAGGAGAGGGAAGAGTGGAACTCCCTAATGGAAGTTTTGAGAATGTTTTACATGTTCCAAAGCTTTCTATAAATATGCTCTCACTTTATCAGATCACTCAAACAGGTAAAAGGGTTGAATTTACGTCAGATTCAGTTACTGTACTTGACATGCATGACAATTCCATTATTGCAATTGGTGAGGTAGATCACAAATCACGATTGTATAAGTTCACTAAGTTTACTGACTATGAATCATCTTTGCTACTTACCCATGATAATCATAGTAGTAGAGTATGGCATGATATATTTGGTCATTTAAACTTTAGGTACATGCAACGAATATCCAAGCAAGGAATGGTTAAAGGCTTGCAAGACATTCACTTTTCTGAAGGGTTTGTGAAGGATGCAACTTTGGCAAGCATCCTGAAGAGAAGTTTGAAAAGGGGAAGGAAATGAGAGCCTCCTCTTCCTTGGAGCTTATTCATAGTGATCTCATGGGTCCATTTCCACATCTGTCCATCAACAAAGCAAGGTATGTTCTTACATTTATTGATGATTACTCATGGTATACTTGGGTTTATTTTCTCAGGCAAAAGTCTGAAGTTTTTTAGCATCTCAAAGACTTCAAAGCTCTAGTAGAGACACAAATTGGGAAGAAAATCAAGATCCTCCGTACAGACAATGGGGGGGAGTATATCAACAAATATGTTCAGAATATTTGTCGTGAAGATGGTATCCAGTTGCAGCACACAGTTCCATACACTCCACAACAAAATGGAGTTGTTGAAAGAAAGAACAAGTCTCTCAAGGAGATGACCAGTTGCATGTTGCATGCAAGATCACTTGCTTCCAAGCTTTGGGTTGAGGCACTTAACTGTGTTGCTTACATAAAGAATAGAGAACCTCACAGATCTGTTGAGGATAGGACACCTTTTGAGGCTTGGACAAGTGACAAACTAGATGTCACACACTTATACATCATTGGATATAGAGCATGGGCCCATATTCCTTATGAAAAGAGAAAAGCTTTAGATCCACATAGCACACCTTGCATCTTTGTGGGATATTCAGATGGTGTGAAGGGGTACAGATTGATTCATCCCTCTACAAATTGGCTCATCATTGAGCGTAGTTTTCAGTTTGAATAGAGTCCTTTGCATGCACCTCTAGTGAAACATGCATAGAATCTTGTGTTTCCATCAGTTCCAGACATCAGAGATGATGATTCCACACACTCAGATGCTACATATTCAGACACAGATTCAGAGGATTTTATACATGTAGATGAGTAGGTAGTACAACCAAATGAGGAGCCAATGTCAGAGCTTCAACAAATGCCCAAGTGGGCACAATCCACACTTCAGGCAGCAGGCAACCTTGCAGGGGATCCATTGGATTCAAGGAGGAATCAATCTCAACATGTGGATCCTTCTCATGTACTTTCATCTTCTGAACCAACGATGCCCATGCATTGTTATATGGTTCAATATTCTGATCCACATACCTATAGTGGGGTTGTTGGCAATCCACTATAGAAAGCAGCCATGGAGGAGGAGCATGACTCTCTCCTAGAGAATCATACTTGGGATCTAGTTCCACTTCCACCAGGGAGGAAACTTGTCAGATGTAAATGGGTCTATAGGACCAAGAGAGAAGCAAATGGTCAGGTGACTAGGTACAAGGCCAAATTAGTTGCAAAATGATTTTAGCAGATTCATGGGATAGATTATGATGAGACCTTTGCTCCTGTAGCAAAGTTGGACTCCATTCTCTTGGCTCTAGCCATTGCAGCAACCAAAGGATGGGAAGTTCACCAAATGGATGTGAAAAATGATTTTCCTCATGGTGACCTTTCAGAGGATATATACATGGAGCAGCCGCAAGGGTTCATTCATAACTCATCTTTAGTATGCAGACTAAAGAAGTCTCTCTATGGCCTCAAGCAAGCACCTAGAGCATGAAAAGATGGATTCTTACTTGCTTTCACATGATTTTGTGGGATGTAAATCTGATTCCAATGTTTACATGCCAAGGACTACTAACTCTGTGATGATTTTAGTACTCTATGTTGATGATGTTTTGATCATTGGTAGCTCTGCTTCAGCCATTGCTTTGGTCAAAAATATTTTGCATGACAACTTCTCTATGACGGACATGGCTCCACTAAACTTCTTTCTTGGTCTTGAGATTAGTCAAAATACTTCTGGCATCACACCTTCTCAGGCTAAGTATGTTAGGGATCTTCTGGATAGATTCCACATGACAGACTGTAAGTCTGCACCTACACCCTTCTTATCTGGGATCAAACTTGAGGATGGCAGGGATACACCATTAGTGGACAACACTTTGTATTGACAGTTGGTGGGGAATCTTCTGTATCTCACCCACGCCCATCCAAATATCTAATATGCAGTGGGAGTAGTTTCCAAATACATGTAGGAACCCTATGATCTGCACTGGAAGGCCTCCAAGCACATCCTCAGATATGTTCAGGACACCATGAGTTATGGGATTCACTATGTAGTTGGTTGTGCAGTATATCTCATAGGCTTCATAGATTCAGATTGGGCTGGTGATATGATCTGAAAACTTGGTGAGAATCTTCTTACATCAAAATTTTCAAAATAAGATATTTTATTGATGAAGTTGCACGTGAATAAGGGAAATTTAATTAATTACCCATACTTCATTAAGGAAATAATCACATAAAATTGTCAAACTATTGTGTATGTTTATAAATAAAAACTCTACTTATCCAAGGAAGAATGCATCCATACACACACATACAACATAGACAACAATGTGATAACGGAGTTCACTAGACCCCTTGGCTACGTCTCCGGATTCATGAATCTCATGAACCTACTTTATTATTTCTTCTTCAAAAGGGCTACATAAACAAGCCTACAACATGTTTCTCCTTTACAAAGACATCCTCTAATTCAATAAGATCTCAATAAGCTTTCCACAAGCTACCCCCTCCTAACCCCCAAGAAGGGTTTATATAACATCTCCATTTAAACCACCTCAATTTTTTTAATGGTGTAATATCTCTCAATATCCACTAAATTAGGATCTTGGCATATCTCAAGGGATTTGGTTGGAGCATATCTCTCAACCATCCTTAAGGATCTCAACTCCCCATAGGACTCTCCTTGAGACTAGGGACTAAAATCCAGCATGGCTTTTGCACCAAATAAGATCTTTTACTGACGAAATTGCATGTGAATAAGGGAAATTTGATTAATTAACCATGCTTCATTAAGGAAATAATTACATAAAAATGTCAAACTGTTGTGTATGTTTATATATAAAAACTCTACTTATCCAAGGAAGAATGCATCCATACACACACATACAACATAGACAACAATGTGATAACGGAGTTCACTAGACCCCCTAGCTACTTCTTCAGATTCATGAATCACATGAACCTTCTTTATTGTTTATGCTTCAAAAGGGATACATAAACAAGCCTACAACATGTTTCTCCTTTACAAATACATCCTCTGAATCAATAAGCTCTCAATAAGATTTCCACAAGCTCCCCCCTCCTGACCCCCAAGAAGGGTTTATATAACATCTCCATCTAAACCACCTCAATATTTTTATGGAGATAATATCTCTCAAGTTCCCCTAAATTAGGATCTTGGCATATCTCAAGGGATTTGGTTGGAGCATATCTCTCAATTATCCTTGAGGATCTCAACTCCCCATAAGACTCTCCTTGAGACTAGGGACTAAAAGCCAACATGGCTTTTGCACCAAATAATCCCTTTAAAATAATGAAAAATACATAATTATGAGAAGCCTATCTCATGTATTAATCATTTTACAATGCCATTTTCCCCACAACATCAAAAATCATAAATCCCTAGCATATGAAGCCTAGTGAACCTCATTTCAACTCCATCAAAAATCTCCTTGCGAACTCTTTGTTGGCTGGATAATATTGAAAATATTTGAAGTCGAATAAAAATCTGTCGACTGTGAAGATCCTCTTGGATCAAACCTCCCCACGAAGAAATTTTTTTGTCTCCAAAAGTAGTTTGAATATCTACAATACATTTACCAGTTTTGAGGTAGCATCCTACACTCAACAATGCACTTTCCCACTGCATGATCTGCATAGAAAATGTTTTCGAACAACTGTACTTCGGACTGAATATGTCGATCCAAATCTGTAGATGAAGACCATACTTACCATGAGTTTATAAAATACTCATGGTCAATTTTACAATAAATTCCAAAACAGGCGTAGGAAAAATGCCTCTTTCAACTGTGATTACAATGATCACAAGGCTTTAGGCGCAAAAATACAACACTAAAGAAAGAAACAGAAATAAATCCTTGGTTTCATCATTAATACACAACTAATGTGGTGATTGTGATAAAATAAGAAAACTTGAATTTCTCAGAGACATGGCCCTCATTAAACACTCGATGAAGTAGCCAAATCATTGAACCCAATGTTTTGCTTGTTAGCTACTCCTGCAAACAATATTTTGTCAGCGTAGAAAATGATCTCCTTGATGTCAAAGAAGTGATTAATTTATCTTGTTGATGACATATGCACTTGCAACTATTTTGCATGCATTTTATGCAATATTTCGTGCAAAGGATTCCCAGTGCACTTGATATCCTTGTCAGAGACACAAGCTCTAAAACTAGGACAACAATAATTGATATTCTTCAATATCTATTCTATTGCGGCTACTTAGATCACAATATTGCGGGAAAAAACAAAGATAAAGAGCTTGACCATCTGATCGATTCGCATGATGAGAAGACCACCAAAAAGGAAAGTCGTGAGCCCCATTAATATTGTTGGTCGTTGTGAGAGGAGGCGCACTCTGTTTGCAGAGGACGTTAAAAGAAGGATTTGGAAAAAAATTATATTGTAGCCGATAGCGTGACAGAGTAATCTTACGAATCTCCAGTTAAACATAACCACATTTGATTTCCTTGGTACTTTTTTCCATGCCAAGGGTTTTGACAGAGTATCCAGTATTGAATCTGTTGCAGCAGTTGATGGAGCACCACCAAAAATTGCATAACTTGCAACATAAAAATAGGAATCCCATTTCGAGCATAGCGATCGTAAGTAGATCCAAGAGAATCAGTTTCCCTTAATAAATGATGACTTCATCAAGTCGAGGGTCTTTTCATGGAAGATAACCAGGACTATCACCTCTTCCATATGTCAAAATAACATATTCATTGCAAGGGTACTTGGCAACAGAGGAAAAATTCAATCCAGATGGAGAAGCAGTTAAGGCAGGCTCGTGCTCATCTACTGTATAGAGAGGTTTTGGTTTCTTGGTTTGGTACCAACAACAACACGAACTGACACTTGTTTTGCCTGTGATTTTCTGGGGATTGACTGTGATATTATGTAGAACTTGTTCCACAATTTCATGCCTCTATACGTCCATATGCCGGTGGACCTCTTATGACAACACAATAGCCAGCGATATTTCCCCACAATCTTCTTTGAATATAATATCAAGCTATGAAATCCATCTTTATTAGTGCTTGTGAACATTTCCACTTGGCTATTGTTTTGCAAGCCTCAGATGTACATGTGGCATAACAAGAGACAAAACATGATACATTGCATGGTTTCGACTCCGAGGTCCCCATATGCTTCATAAAGATGAGCCATAACTTCTCAATCGATTATGATTTAAGAGAATAAGGCGTTGTAATATATAAACAAAGAAACATTGGCCTTGCAAATGGCCATGCAACGGCCAACATGATATGCTAACCAAACCTCTGAAATAATGAAATTCAACCTCAACTTTACTCTCGGGCCCTCGCAGATCTATGGTTAGGCATCACACTTCTCCATTACTTTCATTGTATAACCTAATTTGGGGTCATGTATCTAAAGGAGCCTGTAACTTTATTCCAATTTGATTTAGTGTGGACGTTAAGAAACTTGGCAATGCCAAAGTCAATGACATACACTTGGATTGTTGAGTCAAGTAACATATTACCACACAATATGTTGTGATGGATGAAGAGAAAAATATAATCATGATGAAGGTTAGTCAATACACGAGCTATTCCTTCCATTATCTCCCACTGATTGCGCCACTGCAGATTCTTAAAATTTGTGGGCACACTCATTGCAGGAACTGTCTCGTAAGTGAAATCATCACAAAACATTCTCGTACTGAGTCTGTTCAACACAATTCAAGTGGCGTTGGAATCGTTTCGATGAGTTTTTCAATCTAGCATAGTTAGTTTCAGAACTCGAGACATAAAATTTTCGACCAGTTTCTTCATTAGGGAGGATACATGCCCCCATATAACTCCAAAATTTCCAAAATAGGAGAAATAAAATTTGCAAAACTATTATAAACTATTTACCCAACCGACACCAAGCACTTTCTTCTTGTAATCGTGCTTTTACAATGGTTGATGGAGCCTCCTTCTTCACGGGGTCTTTCACAATCTTCCTGTTGCTTGGTTTGTGGCAAATTTTGGGATGTAACTTCCATCACTTCTTCTCCCAATGGCCACTGATTTTGCAGTAGATGAAAAAATTTGTTCGCTTTCCATTCAACGGTGCATTCATGATAGGAGGACTTAGAAGGTGTGGTTTTTTATTTTTCTTACTTCCATTGGACACATCAATCTTCTTAACCCAAACTTTCTTCATATGATTCTTAGCTACATCATGTTTAGAAGATCTAAAACATTTAAATCATTTCTCTTATATGCAAGAAAATAATTGAAATGTCCTTTATACTTTCTTAACGGGTTCTTGTTCTTGTTCTGTTGAGGAATAGGTGACTTGATTCCTTTCTTGGAATCTGATGGTGAAGAGATGGATTTTTCTTCAGAAACCTTTGAGCATTCTCCATTCTCTTCCTTACCATAACCCAAATCTTCAAATCGTGTTCTTGGTCCTACCTCCAATAGATGAGTGACTCCTTGGCCATTAGTGCCAAGTCCACCTCCTCGGTATCCCATCTTCGTGAGGAGCTTCATGCCAACATTATTAGCATACTGTGATGAAAGAGAATATGATGAAACACTTTCACTGCACACTTCAGTTTGAATTTGTACATCTACAGTGGATGACAGTCTCCTTTGCATTGTGGACTCTTCTTTTTCCTCCACTTTTTCACCATTCTGGATTTTGGCCAAGAGGTCATCCTTTGTTTGTAGCCTGTCTTGAATTTCTTGCTTCTCCTCTTCTGCAACTTGCAGAAGTATTTTGAGTTTCGCATTCTCTGCTTGAATGATTTGATTTATCTCCTCCAATTCTTGAAGCCATGCTTTCTTCAATCCTTTTCCCATGATGATATTTTCAATCTGCAAAAGTGTCAGACCTGCTCTGATACCACTTGATCTAAAAACTTGGTGAGAATCTTCTTACATCCAAATTTTCAAAATAATATCTTTTACTGAGGAAATTGCATGTGAATACGGGAAATTTGAGTAATTAACCATGCTTCATTAAGGAAATAATCACATAAAATTGTCAAACTGTTGTGTACGTTTATAAATAAAAACTCTACTTGTCCAAGGAAGAAAGCATCCATACACACACATACAACATAGACAACAATGTGATAACGGAGTTCACTAGACCCCTTGGCTACATCTCCGGATTCATGAATCCCATGAAACTGCTTTATTGTTTCTTCTTCAAAAGGGCTACATAAACAAGCCTAGAACCTGTTTCTCCTTTACAAAGACATCCTCTGAATCAATAAGCTCTCAATAAGATTTCCACAAGCTCCCCCGACTTGACCCCTAAGAAGGGTTTATATAAGATCTCCATCTAAAGCACCTCAATATTTTTATGGAGATAATATCTCTCAAGATCCCCTAAATTGGGATCTTGGCATATCTCAAAGGATTTGGTTGGAGCATATCTCTCAACCATCCTTGAGGATCTCAACTCCCCATAGGACTCTCCTTGAGACTAGGGACTAAAAGCCAACATGGATTTTGCACCAAATAATCCCTTTAAAATAATGAAAAATACATAATTATGAGAACCCTATCTCTTGTATTAATCATTTTACAATGCCATTTTTCCCACAACATCAACAAGCATAAATCCCTAGCATATGAAGCCTAGTGAACCTCATTTCAACTGCATCAAAAATCTCCTTGCAAGATCTTTGTTGGTTGGATAATATTGGCAGTATTTGAAGTCGACTAAAAATATGTCGACTGTGAAGATACTCATGGATCATGATAGCACAGATCGCAAGTCCATGTCTGGGTACACTCTCAGTTTGGGGTCAAGCCCAATTTGTTGGTCAAGTAAGAAGCAATTAACCATTGATTTATCTTCCGCAGAGGTCAAGTATAGAGGAGTACTCAAGTGTGTCATTCAGACACTTTGGCTTCAACACTTCCTTACCGAGCTTGGTATCTAGTTTCACTATCATATGGTGTGACAATCAGAGTACACTAAGATTTTGAAGAAATCCAGTACAACGACAACAAACCAAACGCATTGAGGTCCACATGCATTTGATTAGATATTTGTACATGATAGGATCATTGATTTGCAGTTCTGTCCTTCCTCTAAACATATTACCGACATATTCACCAAGACTTTCACTGGGCTGAAGTTTCAGATTTTGCGGGATCATCTTGTAGTGAAGAAAACAATTGCCTAGCAACAACTGCCATTTTCTTCTTTTGATGC
>JASDQU010251055.1:16411-28417 GCA_032191745.1 Picea mariana
AATTTTTAAATGATAATCTTTATTTATATGTATACGTTTAAGATGAATAATAACAAAGTAACAATGTTTAGAGATGAAGATTTTGAATAATAGCAAAATGGAATTGTCAATATATTGAATAACATATATACTACAACATTTCATTAAGAAGTGATATGATGAACATATTGAATAAGTCATATATTACATAGTGATTGATATCAGTTTATCTTGTTATGTTTTCTTCCTACACACACCTGCACATTTTCCATCTTTTTATATTGATCATATGGAAATGGAGGTTGAAAATAGAGACCATGCAAAGCTTTAATTGGAGAAATTGTAGCAAAAGTGAGACCTTGAGGAATTTTAGACCTGGTAAGGTTTTTCAAGTTTTATATATCTTAATATTATAATGGTTTTAATGTGCAAATATTAATAGATAAATCACACCTACCCAAACGAAGTATAGGACTTGGACTTATATATATGTTTTGAAATTGGATTTCACTCCATTATTGCTAAATTCATTTGTCCCCAATTCATTTTGCTTGATAATTTGCAATATCTCATAGTTGAAATTAATATAGAGGATTGATTTTTTTCATATCATTTCTTCTATTAGTTAATGCACTGAATCATTTTTCATAGTGACACTGAAATCAATATAGAGGATTAATTTCATTCGTATCATTTCCTCAATTAATTAATGCACCAAATCATTTTTCATAGTATGATCAATGAAATCAATGCACCCTATTGTTTTATGTTATATCATTGTTAAAATGAATACAACAACTTGATTATGCTAAATCATTTTTCATTTTATCATCACTTAAATCAATGCATATTTGTTTGCATTTTGTCATTTTTGAAATTATTGCAACTAATTGCTCTAAATGATTTATCATTGTGTCATCACTAAAATCAATGCATTGCATTGTTTTGCATTATGTCATTATTGAAATCATAGCAACTAATTTCTCTAAATCATTTTTCATTCTACCATATCTAAAATAAATGCACCCTATTGTTTTGTGTTATATCATTGTTGAAATAATTTAGACTCCCTTATTTCTCTAAATCATTTTTTTTTTTAAATATCAACAGTGAAATCAATATTGCATATTGTTTTGTATTATATCATTATCATTGAAATCAATGCACCATATTGTTTTGTGTTATATCATTGTTAAAATGAATACAACTACTTGATTATGGAGAATCATTTTATGTCAGTATTGAAATCAATGCAACGAATTTCTCTAAATCCTTTATCATAGTGTCATCACTAAAATCAATGCATTGTACTGTTTTGCATTATGCCATTTTTAAAATAAGAGAAATTAATAAATAAATGCACCATAGTGTTTTGTGTTATATCATTATTGAAATCATTTAGACTCCCTTATTTCTCTAAATCATCTTTTTAATATCATTATTGAAATCAATATGCCCTATTGTTTTTCTGCTATATCATTATCAGTGAAATGAATGCACCATGTTGTTTTGTTTTATATCACTATCAGTGAAATCAATGCACCCTATTGTTTCATGTTATATCATTGATTTCTATGTTCTTCTTTACCTTCCTCGTCCATTCTTTGGAAACACACTCTTTTTCTTTCTAAATCCTTTTTTTGATGTCCTTCCCTTTGATCCTCATTCATTCTTTGCAGTTGTAGTCTTTTTCTTTCATGATCATTTCTTCATTAGTCTTCCCTTTGATCCTTAGTCATTTGTCGTCGTCACAATTTGTCTCTCATTTTTCTGTATTCTCATGTCTTCCCTTTCAATTTTAATTATTTTTTGCATTTGATTTAATGCAGGTCTTCTAATTAATTGTCTTTGTAAATTTCTTACTTCTTCGATATTACTATTATTATTCATTTCTAGAATATTTGTTTACCTAATTATTAAATACATAATGTTTACCCAATCACCTAGTCAATTTGTTAATAATGTTAACATTTAATATCACACTACTAAATGCCTAGGAAAATCAGAGCCCTTGCCATACAATGCTAGAGTGGATACAGTGTTTTGTTTGGGATAAGGTGGCGCAGGGTTTGGGAAACCCCTCTTCCTTTACCAAAACCCTCAGAATTGGGAAACTACTTCCCCATTGTGGCCCACTTCTGTCGAGGCAAAACAGATCCCTTGTTGTACAGTGCTAGAGTGGAAAAACCACACTTCAACGAACCAAAAGCACCCACAAACAAATGCAAAACCAGCTAGTGGAACTACATGCGGGGATATTGAATTGGATTGTATTCTTGTGGACACCGCCCATAGAGTAAATGTACTTTTTAATTATATTTTAGTGGTTTTGGTTTAATACCATATTTTCTTCTCTACTGACTTATGATAACCTCCACTCTTATAAATAAATAAGAATCAATCATGTCAATCCATTCAACTCAATCTAAGTGTACTCTCGGTCTAAGTGCCAATTTTGTTTGCAATGCAAATCTAAATCTAAAGAAAGGAAGAAAGAAAGACGAGTTCGATATCAAAGAGGGCTTGTTGTATGGAAGATGTGGGAATCATCCAAGGTTTTAGAATCTTCACAGATCGGCGGGCCTTAAATTTCAAGAATCTACTAATAATGCCCAATTTATTACCTATTTCTCCTAATTCTTTTGGGATTGCTTCTGCCACTGGCGTTAGCTCTGCTGCTATTTCCTTGAAATATGCTATTGCTTCTTCTCCTTCTAAAATGAATATGAATCCTCATCTTCAAGAAGCAGCAGCAAAATCAAAGAAAGAAGAATCAAAGGATGACTCGTTGAGATGTGTGATGTATCTTAGCTGTTGGGATCCAAACTGAAATTGAAATGCAATTCAGTTCGGTGACGATAGAGATGAATAGGGAGAGGGATTGATCACCAATCCGTCAGCATACAAGTTGTATATAATGAATCTATTTTGTAATGAATGAAAGTAATTTTATGGGCTCATCAAAAACAGATTCAGAAAAATATTGTGATAAAGTTTATGGTCTCTTTTTCTCTCAAGCTCTGGTTGGTTTCCCCTATCATTTCATTTCATTTCACCATTAATTTATATGGGCAATTCACATGGTTCTGTAACATCCTTTTCATCTCAACTTCTACAAATATTGCAATCCCCCAGGCAGTAGCGGGTAACAACCTAGATTGTTTTGCACTTGATGTTTCAATTTCTTGATCTCCCATGCGAGGTCAAATATTTTGGTCGCCATGTTCAATTTGTCTATTGCTTCCACTACCCTCTGTTCCTTGAGCATTTGGATGGTGTTTTGAATCGTGGGAGTTTACAAATTCCAATGGCGTCAACATATTTATGCCGAAGGCATGTTTAAGGGAGGGCTTTTGCTCAAAATTTGGTCCTCCAAACCATTGGGTTTGGAAAACCATTTTTAATCTTCTATCCTTTCAAACATGTAATCTGTCATTTCCTTTATGACATTTCTCACCTCTAATTCAATATGTTCATATCATTTAAAATATCATCACCTAGCCATCCAAAGTTTTGTTGTACCAGTTTCACTTCATCTGTGATCAAGACAAACGAAGGTCGCTCTTGAAAAGTCTACTTGAAACATCACTCAACCATCGATAGCCCAATCCCATATTTTCACAATAAAATCTTCAGCACTCATACATATTGATCATCGATTGCTTTATTTGAGCTCTCTAGTAGAAATGGCGCTCACAAGGCAACCTCTTGCCATCCTCAAGAGGGAAAACACTGAGATCATCAATGGCAAGGAAATACAAAATAGATCCCCATGGTTTTGGGAGGCAAAACCATTATCCCTAAATCTGGTGGCCTCGAGGCACAACAGTATGAAAACAATGGCAAAGAGACATATGGAATCAACTTAACAAAGAAAACACTAGCAAAGATACATATCGAATCAGAAACTACTTGAATTGCAATCACATGTTTTGTAAAACTTACCAAAGTCAAACCTCTTAGAACTGGTTTCAGAAAGCTCTACTCTAACTGTTCTATGTTTTGGTCTTTTTTGGGATATTTTCTATTTAATTTCACTGGAAATACTGTAAGAAATTGTTGGTTTTGAAGATTTGAGTGGTTAATTCTGTATAATCTTCAACGATTTTTCAACATGATGAATCTATTTCTACATTCAAAAATACAATTTAAATAACATAAAATTGGGATTTCGTGCAGATTTATATCATCAAATTTAGACAAAAAAGACCAAAACATAAAACAGTTAAACAACACAGTTTAGAGTTTAAAAATGTTAGTCACCGCAATAAGTCATATTGTACTTTAGTTAGTTTGCATGGATGTGAGTGGGAAAAGATAATCAAAATTAAGTTCGTTCATGGAAGACATTTGATGAGTAGGGAAAGAAGATTTGGGTGTTTGAAAATTCTAGGCCTATTTGAAATATTATACCTTTGTAATACTTTGTAATATAGTACAAATTTTGTTAGTGGTGTTTAGATGCTTAATATGAGGAATGATATAGTGCTTAAATGAGGAATGATATTGTTAACCCCCAACGAGCATATTCATATATGGTTTGAAATTTTAGTTAAATGAATGAGATTATTTTCTTTGCCATTTCTAGAGCCTCTATTAATATATTATGCATTTTGAATCTTCAATTAAAATAGTTATTTTTATTCAACTTTTTTTTTCCAGATGAAAATTTGCTCAATTATATAAGGAATATAATTTGTTTACATCGCAGTGCACTTCAATAAGTCATTTATGTAGTTACAAAAAAAAAAAATACGTTCTTTCTCCCAAAGCTAGTAGCAAAAAACCACATAAACTTACCAGATCTAGTAGAATACAGTGTTACTAGACTCTTACAAATCTTTGAAAGTCACGATATCAAAAAGAAAAAAAGACTCTAACACTATGAAGCAAGGGTTGAAACGCCTCCAAAGATAAATACTAGTGAATTTTATAAATCTCCCTGGGGCCTTCAATCCCCTTATACCATCGAACAAAGGAGATATGTCCTTCTGGCTCCCCAAGAGCCTGCTTGGAGAGGGCATCAGCTTCTGAATTGAAGTGCCTATAGACATGGTGAAAACTGATATTCTAGAAATGATTAATAAGGGATTTGATTATGTTTTTCCATCCTTCAAGAGAGCTTACCTAGAGTCTACCCTTATTCAAGATCCATTCAATAATCACTCTAGAGTCTCCCATAACCCGGAGACTGTGGTAAGACACTAGATCAAAAATCACAAGGGAGGCCCAGGGAACTAATAATTCATCCCTTGTCTTTGAACCGCTACCACAATTAGACATCCATCTGATAATTGTGGTATCTTGAGATTTTATAATACCACCCGCCCCGCAGACAACTCCATTGAGTTGTGATGACCCATTGAACCACGCAAAATCATTACCCAGATGATGATGAAAGAGAATAGATTTTTGGGGCCTATCTTTCACAGGACCTGGAAGCTTGTCTGGGAGAACACAAGCTTTAATAAAAACCATTTGGATCCATGGATTGTGGTTTTCGAAGAAAGCTTTGTTCCACTCAATCCATATAAACCAACACAGGTGAGCAACCAAATGGATAGATGTTAGTTTATCCTCAAAACAATTCTTGAAACACTCAGACAAAGTGTTTCCCATCCAAGCATTCTTATGGTTCACATTTTTCTTCACAAGATCCCACACCGCAACTGAAAATGGACAAGAAATGAATAAGTGAGATATAGTTTCAATACCATTCTTACACAAGGAACATCGGTTGGGTCCTTCCCAACATCTCGACTGCAGGGACTTCCAAGCTAGTATCCTGCCTTCCACAACAAGCCAAATAAATAACTTGACGTTGAGCTGGATTTTCCAGTGCCAAATGGATAACTGCCACTTATCAATATTTTTCAACATTTTTGTAGAAACAATGTCTTGATATATTTTTTTACCGTTGGGATTCCAGAATTATCCCCCACGGTCCACATCAGCATATCAGCTTTATCCTGTAAAAGAATCCCAGAATCTATGAGGGCCTTCCTGTAGTGGTCCCACTCAGATGCCAGGTCACCCAAGAGATTCAAATCACAGCTTTTTAAACAATAATTGCATAGGAGTTGACTGTCTGTGAGATTCCTGACCTGTGCAAGAGTATGAAAATGTTTCTAATTAAGCACAGTCACCAAAGGTTGGGATAAAATAGAAAGTGCTTCCAAACCTAGAATCTTGTCGTTACCAAGGGAGATCAACTGATTGAAATAACCTAGAATCCTGTCATCACCACACATTTTTTTGGAACGATATATATATTTTTTAATTGTATTCATATAGATTAAAATCACATATATCAATGTTTGTACAATAGTTTAGCACTTATTTAAGGGGAAAAAAGAGACTTATATAAGTCCATGACTATTCATGGGCAATGTGGGATCTGTATCTAGCTATTCACTTATAAAATATCACACCATACATCTCAAATATTTGGCCGATAGACGAGTGTTCTAATAAAATTTATTCAAAATACACTTATACATATTTAAAAAAAAAAGTAATATAACATACATTTTTCCAAATAAGTTTGTTCAACTAAACTAAACCTACCAAAAAAAAAACACTATTAAAATAAAACAAAATGGAATGTGAGTGAATTCAGTGTGCGCCCTATTGTTAACTTCTTGTACAATCTATTCACCTTGTTGAAGTTGGAAACCTTCTTTAAACAAGGAAATTTCCCTTTGGTTTCGTTCTCCGTGGATATGAGAAAAGGAGACCTGAGTAAAACCCTCAACAATACCCATAATTTCATCAAAGAGAGGTTGAAGGTTGAAGTTTCTTAGTTTGAAATCCCTCCTAATCCAATTAATAAGAAGTTCAATGAATCACAAAAAAAATGTAGATTAGAAATCCCAAATTCAACTGTAAGAGTTAATAAACAATTTAGGGCCACCAATTCAATCTTGTTGTTAGGTCCATGACCAATGCCTTCTTTGAATTTGATAACATGTGATTTAGAAATATGTAAAATGATTCCCACCCTTCCCATTAAGAGTTCACCCTGAGCAGCACCATCAAAATAAGCCCAAGGTTTTGATCGATCAATCATACTTGTTCAACCACCTATCAAAGAGGTTTTTGGACATTCCACTATTTAAAATATGAAAGTAGATTCCACCCTTGAATCACACATTGAACCGGGGTTATCACTTTTTTCTCGAATATCCAAGAATTTCGTGCTAACCAAGTACCCCAAACAATTATTAAAGGGAAGGTCGTGATGTCTTTGGTAGTAGGACTGACACACTAGTGATAGAGTCCATCTTCAATAGAGTTTCATAACCAAGCATCCCTAAAGCCCATGAAACCTTCCAATTCCCTCCAAACCAACTTGGCAGAGGGAAACCATAAATATTTTTTCTAGTATGCTTCACTCTATGATAATGCAATTGAGTTTTAGATGGCTAATGAAGTAGGGGGACATGTGGTGAAACCATAATTTAATGATCTCTTTGTTACACTATGTCATTAAAGGGTTTTTTTTCTTTTTTTTCCATAGGTAAAGGGGTTGTTTCTATTGTTTTAGTGTATGATGGTTTTGTTACGTTCTCACTTTTATTAACGAGTTTTGTTTATTCAAATTTCTTGTGTGTATTTATTATCATCACAATGTTTTTTCAAGGTTAATTGGTTTGATACTTTTCAATCTTTATATGTTTTTATAGTTCAATTTTGAAACAATTTGCATTATATTATATTATATCAGTGTATTTTTAAACAAATAATTCCCAAACAAATATAAGTAAGCACTCTGGCCACTAAGCTATTATGTCTTCTACTTCATTCTATCTATTGAAAATCTAAAACATGGCCTAAATTAAATTTTGTTTATCTTAATTTCCTTGATTTCATTTAATATTAAGATTAATATTTAATTTGACATTATATATAATATGAATGGAGGGGATATATGTGTGTATGTTTCCTTCTACAAGGTTACATGTTCAAATCTAGAGGGGTAGAAACAAAAGGGGTCTCATACACCAATTTGGTGTAGGCGGAGGGGGTCGCTTGTCCCACAAATAAATGAGTCTTATACACCAATTTGGTGTAGGCGGAGGGGGTCCCTTGTCACACAAACAAATGGGTCTCGTACACCAATTTGGTGTTGGCATAGTCTAAATGTTCTACATTTTTTACTTTTGTTGACCATTATCACCGGAATCACGAAAATCAATTAGTGGTGAAATCACAATTTTACGTTGTTTAAATGGAGTTTTTAAATGCACACATGGATTCAACACCCTCAAAAATCTCCAGGGCACCCGAAATATGTAATCTCAAACACTGAAATTTGCAATTCCATCCATCCATGTAACTTTCTGACCAGATTTTAGACAAAACTTGTCGAAAAATAGGTGGACGCAAAAGGTTAAAAAAATAGAATATTTAGACTACATCATTAGATGTTTGGCTTGAGCTTAAAAGTGACTTTAAAATTAAATTATTATTATTATTATAAAATTAACTATATAATTATAATCCAAATGTTCTATCATATTTACTAGATACATTTGCATATATAAAATAAACATTATTTAAAATTAAAATATGTAAAGTTTATAATTATCTATGCATAATTTTTTTTTATCAAACTGCCACGGAAATCAATAAGCTCTAATATTTATGTTTTAAATCCAAAAACATATATCTCAATATATAAGTAACCTTATACAACTCCATATATATATATATAAGGAACGGTATATGGAGTTGTATAAGGTTATTTATTTATTTATATATATAATTTTGTGGAACCATTTTCTCTTTATAAGAATATTAAAATGAAGGAACAGTATAATCATCAATGGGAATCATTATTGATATTTCAATTAAAATAAATGAAATATTTTCTTATAAACTTTATCTTAAAACAATTTATTTAATCAAATCAATTATAACCATTTATTATATATTATTTATTTTTTTTAATATGAAAATTATATATATATACTTACTAGTAAAGTTTATGAAGATATACATATTCTTCTTTCTAATTTGAATTTATAATCTTTTAAAAAAAAACACTTGTTATTAATCATTAAATTTACTCAAATTATATATAATATAATAATCACTAATTACCTAATAGAATAAAAAAAATTGTAACTAATAAAATTAAAAGAAATGGTTTACATGCTTATTAAATCAACAATCAACAACTTTGTAAATAAGATCTAAATAGATGTTAGATGGGATGCGAAACACGTTAGGATAAGGTGGGCGGGATTTCTGGAAACCCTTACCGCCTGTACCAAAACCCTTAAGGTGGGCGGGATTTCTGGAAACCCTTACCGCCTGTACCAAAACCCTTAAGGTGGGCGGGATTTCTGGAAACCCTTACCGCCTTTACCAAAACCCTGAGAACTGTGTGAAGTATCTTCCCTCCCTGGCCCACTTCCACCCAGGCAAAACAGATCCTTGCCGTTCTGTGTTAGGGGACCTACACTTTTTTGTTTTGTTTTCATATGCAAAAATACCACTCATCAACAACCAAAAGCGCCCACAAACAAATGAAAAACCAGCCAGCCAAAATAAATGCGAATATATTGGATTGGATTGTATTTCTGTGGACAACCGCTGACGGAATGAATTGTATTTTTTATTGTATTCCAATGGTTTTGGTTTAATACCGTGTTTTCTTCTATGCCAGCTGGCTTGGGATAACCTCCACACTTGTAGATAAATAACGAATCAATCATTTCAATCCATTCAACTCAACTCAAGTGCACTCTCAGTCTGCAATTCACAATTGTTATTGTTGTTTATTTTGTTTGGCATCCAAATCTAAATCCAGAGAAAGGAAGAAAGAAATATGACTTCTATTTCAAAGAGGGCTTCTTGTATGGCGGCAGTGGGAGCCATCCAAGGTTTCAGATTCTTCACAGATCAGCGGGCCTTCCATTTCAAGAATGTAGTAATAATGCCCACCTTATTACCGGTTTCTTCTAATTCATTTGGGATTCCTTCTGCCGTTGGCGCCGGCGCCGCTGCTGCTGTTTCCCTGAAATCTGCTTCTGCTTCTGAAACGAATCTGAATACTCATCTTCAAAAAGCAGCAGCAAAATCAAAGAGAGCAGAATCAAAGGACAAGTCATTGAGATGCGTGATGTATCTCAGCTGTTGGGCTCCAAACTGAAATTGAAATACAATTCAGTTCAGTCACAACAGAGAGGGATCGGGATCGATATCGATTACACATCCGCCGGCAGACAATTTGTATATTATGAATGTATTTTGAAAGGAATGAATGGATGAAAGTCATTTTATGTGCTCATCGAACATAATTCACATAATTACTTTGATAATGTTTATGGTTTCATTAATTTCAAGTTGGTGGTTCTTATCATTTCTCTTCATTTAACTATTAAATTATGAGTAAATATTTTTTTGTTTTTTTTATATATTTTTATATGGTTTGTTTATAAAATTTCATTAAAAATTATGAGTAAATATTTTTTTGTTTTTTTTTTTATATATTTTTATATGGTTCGTTTATAAAATTTCATTAAAAATTTAAAAAAATTATTATAATTGTAAATATTAATTGTTAAGATTGAATATTCAGGCAATCAAGTTTTTTTAGGTGACTGGATTCATTTATGTATTAAAAATACAATTTAAATTCTACAAAATTATAATTTTACCAACAATTTCATACCTAGCTAGATTCTAGTAACATCCTCTTCATCTGAAGTTTTACAAATATTGAAACCCCCGAGGCGATAACGGGTAACAACCTGGATTGTCTTGTTTGCAGATCAGTTTTTTGATACTATTTACTGATGTTTCAATTTCTCGATCTCTTATACGAGATCATATATCTTGGCCGCCATGGTCAGGTTGTCTGCAACCCCAAAAATAATACATTCATTACAACATTGATCACACAAAAATAATACATTCATTACAACATTGATCACAATTACATAAGACATTTTACAAAACTTATGATACAAACTGCATTTACAAAAGTTATATAGTTTGAGTGGTTTTCCTCAGCACTTTCACTCACTCTGAATTTCTGGGTTTTCTCTCTTCTCTTCTTCACACTCTTGAGCTTCCCATTTCATTTATTTAAAACATAAATGCCTCTGACCATTATTAACGAACTTGCAAGATCAACAATATTGACAAACTCTGCTCGTCAGGGCTTCCGCGATAAAAGCTGTCAAATACTGAACCATCTATGGAGATACTTCCATCTGTTGGATATTTCGCTTTCCGCTATCCGTCAGTTTGTAGGAGAGTACTCTGGATACAGAATGTATTCAGAATTTGTTGTAGGAGAGTACTCTGGATACAGAATGTATTCAGAATTTGATCAGACAACTTGACCTATCTAACACACAAGGATCTCATAAAAAATAACTTGTAATGGATGCTCTTGAAGTCCGAAGCACAACAAGATACATCAATTTTATAACATGTTGTAAACGTAACCAAACTAGTAACCATCTAGTGACAAGGTCAGGGCTTCCGCACACACCAGCTTAAATTATGTTACCATGTTCTATAATTGGTCAGTCCTTTATAGTTCTTCATCCTTCATAAAATCTAACTCTACAACAAGACACTATTAATTACTACTACCGCTACAACACATATTTACACACCACACTACAACATAAAAT
Organism: Picea mariana; assembly: GCA_032191745.1. Lineage (NCBI taxonomy): Eukaryota > Viridiplantae > Streptophyta > Pinopsida > Pinales > Pinaceae > Picea > Picea mariana. The sequence continues at coordinate 28,045 of JASDQU010251055.1, forward strand.
AGAAAACCCAAACAATTTACAAATCAAACTCAGCCACCAACAGTGTAGCTTGATCTCTTAATCCAGATGCTTGAGCTTCTCGATTTGGTCATTCATGTGTTCTATTCGCAAAGCCAATAAAGCATTAAGTTACGCTGGCTCTTCATGACCAATTCTGATGGCGCAAATGCTTGCTCGGGCTACACATGTGCCCTTCAGAGCTGGGACTTGTCTATTCTTTCATTGTTTCCACAGTCTTGACCAGTGTTTTGCAATGTTTTCAGAAAGAGTATCATCTAGATTTTGTGCACTCAACAGTGTTTGTATACTAAGTACAACTGTTTGACATAGTTGCAACAATTCTCCAATCCGACGATAGTAGTGCAGGTGGAAT
>JASDQU010251056.1:15580-28624 GCA_032191745.1 Picea mariana
TGGCTAAACAAGTTTTTACCATGGGGACATGAAGCCACGACCTACTTGTGTGTTGGCTCCCTAGGGTTTCAATGATTAAGCATAATAATAACAATGTAACTATACATGTAAGATATTTAATCAACAACCATTCAATCAAGAAGTTTTGATGAGAAAAACACTTACAAATTCATGAGAAGCTTATCAAACTCTAGTTGTAAACCTTCCAATGATAAAAACACCATATGCATGCCAAAAATGATCCTCCTCAAGTGTAGCACCTCACTCCAAGAAGCAAATATCCAAGACAAAAGATAAAAAGAGTCACTCTCACAAGAGAGCAAGTTGTGTTATGTTCAAATGAGGCTAAAACGTCCTCAATATATATCATCTCTATGACCTTTAATTAACAAATAGGTCATTAAAAACAGCCAACAAGGCTGACTTTACAATATTTCATTATTTGTCACTTAAAATGCTAAAAATGTAAAAATAGAGCAAAAATGGGAGACGTCAAGCCCCTCTGAGGGAGACGTTGGCCCCTTCAGGGCATAATCATCATCCAGCAAGCAAAACGTTGGCCCCTCTGGGGCTCCTGCAACCTGCCATGTGTGCCAAACAAGCCTAGCACACTGCCATAAGCTCCAGAAAACATCTAGCCTGTCCTAGGTGGTGTCCTATCCATCAAGGCCATCATCCCATCTGCAAGGGGCTGATCCCCATAGGTCAAATCTCTGCCAAAACGTCCTGATGAGGGTGTCCTTCNTGGAGGTCCGAGCTAATCATCTCCCCATGTGTACCAGTCCTCTGGTACCTGTCCGCCGGGTATGGTCCTGCACATCAAAGACTACGCCCTCCATGGGCTCATCAGTCCTAGAGATCATAGCGATGTAAATCATATTTCTTCATTAAAGTTATCAAACATATGCATGAAATCCCTAACATATCATCTAAGAGCTCAAAGACATTACACAGATCTTCTATACAAAGCTAAGGAAACCAACAGAACAACCTATTGGGATAATACCCACAAGAGATGGAGAGTTTCCTCAAAGGATTATTCAAGCCATGTTTAATGAGATGATATGGTTTTTAGGGATGTCCAGTTATAGTAAGACCAAGGGCAGGTGTTGTCTATGGGTGCCTTTGTAGGAGGCGAGTTGTACCCGTCATGGTTGCATTTTTTCCAAGCCCTTTTATTGCCTTATCTTTCTTTTATTGCTTTTTTTACTTCAAGGTATGACAAAGAGGACACTGCCTTGGCTTGGTGGCCAGAGCTGACAGCGTTACCCACTGGTATCTTCACAGAAATGAGAAGGTTGGCTCGTGATGAGACCCCCTTTCCTTTGGCCATGCAACCAAAGGTCACTGCCCTGGCTTGGTGACCAGATGGTGGCAATGTCATACTGCTAAATACCTATGAACATAATGGGCTGGCTCGTGATGAGACCTCCCATCCTCTTGGTTAGGTCTTGTTTTTATTATCATTATTATTTTTCTTAGGGTCCCTTAGTTTCTTATCAAGAGGCTTTTTATTGCCTTCTCGGGGATCCCCTGGGCGAAGCATCTCTAGGTTTCATTTCCTATGGATTTTATCTTTTACTAGCTGCTTTCACCCCCTGGGCCTTTAGCCCCTTCTTCCCACAAGAGAAGATGTAGCCCTGAAAGGTCATCCTGATGGCCAGACTAGGGGAATGGGATGGATGAGCGGGGTATAAGATGCAAATGTGATAAGATGGTGGGAGCGGATGATGGCTCTGCAAATCCCCCTTGGTGGCTAACTAGAACCCATGAATACCAGCTTGCTAAGTTACCCCATCAATCACCCCAACAATGGTCAAGTGGATTAGTGTAAGATCCAAGCAGTCATCCGAAATGAAGGGAACCTAATGCATACATAAGAAGGTTATAACAATCAAATATGACACATACCATGATACCTCAGACCAATTACCTCATGGAGCAAGAGTCCTCTCCGATGCAAGCTCAGGCCGGTGGTGATGGAAGATGTTACTGCTGGCAGGACAAGTCTGGTGGAGAAGAATAAATATGGGCCCTCAAGGGCCATGCTCAAGTCGATCTGCTCTCATACTCCATGTCTAGGACCATGTGGGCCTCGAGACATGATCTCCTAGTTATCCCTAGATATCGGGGATAACACATACAATTGACATCCTTTCCTAAAACATCTCTTCAACTGTAAGGCTGAAATGTCCCTTATAGATATGGGTCTTGGAACTCCTTTCACAGTGTTCTCCTTTCCATTTTCATCAAGACATGTAAATGTCTTTCTATGAAAATCTAGGACAGCATGATGCTTTTCCAACCAATCCATTACAATTAGAATATCATAAGACCCCAATGGTATGATATTTAGATGAGCATTGGTATTCACACCATTAAGACTTATGGAACATCCTTTGACCATATCATGGATTCTCCTTTTGGTTCCAGTGGCTAGTTGAACCAAACTTGATTTTCCAAGCTTACTTTTCTCCAAATGTAATTTATCCACGATTTTAGGATCAATGTAACAATGACTTGATCTTGAATCAATTAAACTAGAAACAGGATGATTTATGATCTTACCTTCCACCTCAATCATATTGGACTGGTACTCTACTTGTCGATCATCTAAAGTTGCATAGATTCTTCCCATATATTCGACTTTTGTATCCTCTTGGAAGTTGTGCACAATCTTCACTCTATCCTTTCTGAGTGGGAAATCTTTGTACAAGTGATCTTATTTGCATCCCCAACATTGGATAGGTGGTATTCTCATTTTTCCCAAGGAGTCTTCTTTCTTGGATTTACCCTTAGAATATTGATCTTGATGATTTCTATTAGGCTCATTCCTATTGAAGGGAGGTTTTAATCCTTTCCTCCTCTGATCAGACTTCTCCTTCCTCTTATCCTTCCAAGATTTCTGCAGGGATTCTCTTCCATGTCCTTTCTCATACAGGTATTTAGCCTTCTTTATGGCCTTAGTCAAGGTATTGGGCTCATCATACCTAATATTTTCTTTATTAAAAGGTTGGAAATCCACTCAAAAACCTTTGTATCTTTACCTTTTCATCGTTTATAAACCCAAAATATTTTAACAATCCCAAGAATTTCTTTTCATATTCTTCCATAGTCATGCTTCCCAGCCCGAGTTCAAAGAACTCCTGCATTTTCTTGTCATAGAAATGCTCTGAGAGGTACTCCTTCTAGAAGTGCTTATTGAACTTATTCAAAGTGATCCTACTCTCATTAATATGTTCAACTTGCTTCAGTTTATCCCACCACATTGCAGCTTTCCTCTATAAATGGTAGGTGGCAATCTTGGCTTCTAGGTTTGATGAGTAGTTATGAAAATGAAAATATCTCTTGAGCCCAAGAAACCATGCTTTGGCATCATCTTCCCTTTCTCTTTAACCATCAAAGGAGGGTGGCTTAAGCTTCGTCAGCTCTCCTTGCAAACTGTCCACTTCCTGTCTCCTTCTCTGGTGCCTAAAAGGAGAATCCTCTGGACTGCATATGGGATCTTCCGATGCATAAAAATTTCCTTTTGAGTAAGGAGGTGAGTGGTATCTATGAATTTTGTTGGAACTTCGCAAATTCGCAACCCTCGGCTGGGACCAGATCAACTGTCCTCATCCTCTTTCACGATCAACTATCGAGATTCACTTCGGGACTCCGCGCTTCAAGAGTTCGGCACTTTCGAGCCCTCCTTTCACCTGAAGTACTCTGTACTGGAATATCTAGATCAGGTGCCACGCATCCACCTCCATCAATGGTTCTATTCCACTTCGGGACTTCAACCTTCAAAAGTCTCAACTTCCCCCACTTGATTCCTCCCGGAATGATTTTACCGCGAGTTCACGATCTGTCGATGCGTGTCCCCCCACAGATCAATGGTTATGAATCGCTTCATCTCTTCAGGATTCGAGAGTTTCAAACTGTAATATCCCTCGGCCGAACCCAAATGTAAATATAATCCAAGTATATTTAAGCTAGTGAGCTATTTAGACATCATTTTTGTAATACACCTTTCATGGCATGGTGCGTGCATATACTGCGTAGTAAAGGGATGTAATGTGCACATTTTTGAATATCACACGCAATAACTAAGGTGCGCACAACCTTAAAGACAGGGGATACATCGCACAGTAACTAAAGAGCACGCAACCTTGAGGTCAGGGGATACCATGCGAAGTAACTAAAGTGTGCGCAATATTAAGGTCAACGAACCTTTGTGTATATAATATGTATTATAGGCTGGTGAGCCAGTATTATAAGTTGGAATGCTTATGTCTTGGAATCAGGCCAGAACGCCTAGATGTTAAAGGCTAGAGCACCTTTTTGTATATATCTCATTATTAATATAAAAATACATCATTGCACGTAGACCGACCATGATAAAAGAGAAGGGGGACTAGATTCCGCCAAATAGGGAAAGGGAGGGCCTAAAGTTAAGAACAGGGCTAAGTTAGAGAGCTTAAAGACGAAAATAAATATTATATTAATATTTCTTAAAAACATAAAGTATGGATAATTAATTTATCTTAAGTCCTAAATTAGGGGACAAGTGTATCAGAGTAGCTTCCAACATGACAAGTGTCAAGTTGGAGACATGCATACTTATTTCCGAGACTTAGTTCCTTTGGGGGAAATCGACCATTGTGAAGAGGAGAATCTTACCATATTTTCCTTCAACCAGAGAAACAGTATCCACGATACATTCTGTCAATCCTTGAGCTACCTCGTATCTTCCTACCATCGTACCCAGACCAGATTGATATCCATTCTTGTTGGTGTACCTGTCAACTTGGGAGCGATATTGAAGAGGCGAGTTGTCAGGCCCATGAGCAATTCTCTGAGTGAGGGACTTGTTGAGGATCAATTTCCTGAAGGTGATAAACTGTGGCTATAGTGCTCTAAGACTTCTAGTCCGACCTGTTGCTGAAGCCCTGGAAGGGAAGTGGGGCAGCCGAAGGACTTTTGAGCAGAGAAGGGGCACACTTCCTTAGGTGGTACATGCATGTGGGGAAGGAGAGGCTGTAGGTTGTGGTTGAGTGAATACCTGAGAGGGAGTCTTTCTAGTTGACCATGAACCTTTAGCCGAGTTAGGAATCCCTTTCCCGGGTGGAGTCTAGTCCCAGCTCAGGGGTGACTCACTATTGAGAGTGATGAACAGTGTAGTCTAAGGCTGGGAGGTTCGTGGACGGTCTGCATGCAGTTGGTGACATTCTTACCAAGATAAGTACTGGTTATGTGTTGAATTCCATGTTGCATTGTCATTTATGTGTTATTTTATGGGTTTTATTGCTTGTGTGAGCATAATTGTCCATATGTTTAAGGATATACCCTGTATACGTTGCATGTCTGTGTTCACTGTTAAATCAGTCTGAAAATCGTATATTTACAAAACACAACTATTTGTTTATCTTTTATATGTGAAGCTTACGCTAGAGCATTGTATGTATATGTTTAATTGCATGCAATTCAGTATGTATGTATGCCTGTGTGTGTATATACGTATTTAGAGAGGAAAAAAAAAGAGTTATGTGATATACCTCAGTTGATTACTGGGTGTTACATTATGTTGTCAGAACTAAGCTAAGTGTCTGAGTAAGTGACATTCCTCAGTCAGTGGGTGGACAGGGTGTGTTACAGTATGGTATCAAAGTGTTAGTTTTTGACACTGAGCCTGAATGGGCCAAACCAGTCGAATGGAGATGAGATTACAGTATGGTATATAGTATATTGCGTTTATGGAAAATTGAGACACCATCCAGAAGAATAATATGTAGAGATGCACGTGCTAAATTTAGCATTGCACAGAGTGCATACACATAATGAAGGTGCACGTGGTGTGTGCAGTATTGTGAGGCACAGTGAAGTTTGGTTGGTGCACACGCAGTAGGAGTATGTGTTGTATCGCTACAGTGCAGGAAAGGGTGCGTGCAGGTAGTTGTGCGTGGTAGCGACAGAGTATTCGGTGGGGAATATAGATTATTGTACATGGTAAGGCATATTGAACTTTAGCACGGTGCAATGCATAGAGAGAAATGCATGTGGAATATCCAAGTGCGATACATAAACAGTGCGCAGAGGATATTGGCGTGCAACATAGAAGTAGTGCATGCAAGTTATTGGCGCAACGAAGAGGAAATGTTTAGCAGATACAAGTGCGTGGAAACATGATTTACCTTATAAATTCATTTGCACGATAAATAAAGGTATACAAGTTGATTTTTTATGTGCGCAAAATCGTCTAAAAAGATAATTAAGACGACGAGCCTGAGTTTAATTAGAAAAATTTACATAGTATTCAAAGAAAGAGGAATACACAATTGCATTGAAGTATTATTTAAAACGAGTCAAGAGAATGAGATGAATTCTTGGTTTTATTCGAACAGTTGAAAGTGAAATATAAGTTACAAGAAGACACATAATATTAAAGGAAACAAGATTTGTAACATCATCGGTGGAATCTTGTCTTAAGAAGTACAAAATCCTCTTCTGTGCTTATATATATTCATTCAAAATCCAAAATTACAAAAGGGGATGATTCAAAATAGTAGTGGCCCTATTCAAAGAGACCGTACAAGAACAAGTCTATCATCTCCAGAGCTTCCTTACCTCTACTATCATCTGTCCAAAAATCGCTGAAAAATACTAAATTGTATTAAGGGCTCATTTCAGCTTAGCTAGCTCCTCCTTTAAAGAATCTAACCAAACCAGATGATTCTCTCCAACACTCTCAGTCGCTTCAGCGACGGGTTCTTTCTTTCATCGCTTGCTTCATTTCTTATTAGCAACTGGTCTTTTGATAACCATATCCCTCATGATTGGATTCAGCCTGATTTCCAATCTCGAATTAGTAACAGGTACTGTGTGAAATTTAGTCGCCAGTATCTGCGCGACTACCTTTTCCTTCATACTCGTAGGAAAATTTAGCATGTTGCCCAAATAACCAGTCTCATTGGATTTAACCGGGTCCATATACCTCAGTTTGTGGACACCGAAATACATTTGCAGAGATGAGAAGTTTGAACCAGTTTGGAGACTGCTCGCTAATGGATAAGATGATGCTTCCATACCCAAGATTTGGTAATTATAGAACCTCAATCATGAATCCCTGACAGACTTGCGCACAAGTGAAATGGGTTGCCATGCTCGGCTAATCCAATTCAAATGATTAAACTTTTTGAGTTCGTTACATGTCAGCATTCACCTAACTCAAATGGCTCTGATGTACGAGCGAATGAGACAGAGTGATCTGACTAACCGTCACCCGTCCCATGAATGGTGGATTTTCCATATTGAAGAACGTGGCATCGAAACTTAAGAAAAAGTGGTTTCGAAAAACCACCTTGCACCTAATGTATCTCTACGCAATGATATAGTTCTTTCTAAGTTCTCAAAACTTGGGTCGTGTCTGAGAAGTGTCATGGTGACAACACCAAGAAATCAGAAAAGATAATTCTGATATAACTATTGAGCCTAAATAGTTCATATTTCTTGTGGATTTTTGATTTAGTTAAACTAATAATTTTTAATGGCTGCACATTTTGCAGAACTAACAACAACTAGATCATATCAGATCACGTACCGATTCCATAGGAATGGAAGAGAAATGAGGAAACGATAGTCAACAAGATGAGAGTAGAGAGATGAATGTCCATTTGGACATTTAAGGAACATACTCCAATGGACATGGAGAGGAAAGGGATGAAAACCTGAATATGGTAGAGACTATTAAAAATTTGCAAAAGGATGTCCAAAGCCATAAAGATGATAATGAAAGGCTTATGAGAGCCAAAGAGCAGTAGGATGACTTTAACATGAAGTTATTGCAAAGTATGAACATAATAGAAAAGAAATTGGAAAAAGAAAGTGACTCAAGCAAATCTGGAAGTCACAAACCTTCGGATGAGAAAAAGAGATCAGGAAATGTTAGCAGACATCACAATCACTTTCGAAAGCATTCCAAGAAAAGAGTAGGTAGAAGCAAAAGTCCATCACCTGTCAGACAACATAAGAGGTCTGGGGTGGATGAGCTACGAGGAGAAATGAACAAAATCAAACCTCCTACATTTGATGGTGAGCACAAGAAGGATGAAGATGCAGAAACATGGTTGTTGGGCATGAGGAAGTATTTTCAATTACACAATTATTCTTCCCATGCAAAGGGTAGAATTTCCATCTATCAAATCAAAGGAAAGACATCCATGTGGTGGGATCATCTTGTGTAGGTACAACACATTAAAGAGAAGAGCGTTACTTGGAGGGAATTTAAGAAGTATTTTGAGAAGAAATACTTGACTAAAAGGTATTATGACAAGAAAATGAAGGAGTTCTTTGAACTCAAACTTGGAAGTATGACCATAGATGAATATGAAAGAAGATTCCTAGAACTGTTGAAGTACATCTCCTTCATCAAGGATGAGACAGTTAAAATTCAAAGGTATTTGAGTGGATTGCCAGCATTCATCAGTGAAAAAATACAATATGATGATCCCAATACATTGGAAGAGACCGTAAGATGAGCTAAATGTCTATATGATCAGTAGAAAGAAAGGCCAACTTTCCAAAAAGATTGGGAAGACAAAAAGAAGTTCAAGGTGGATCAGAGGAAGAAAGGATTTAAACCATCATTCTCCAGAAATAGTCCATAGGGACCACCAACTTCTAAAGATCCCAAAACGATAGAGGCATAAGGCTAAAGGCCAAGGCAACCACCTATTCAATGTTGGGGTTGTAAAGGAGATCATAGATTTAGAGATTGTCCTCATAGAGGTGAAAAAGGAAGGATTGTTTATAATGTACAGCAAGCTGAAACAGTGGAGGACATGGGCATAAATGTGCCAAGGATCTATGTAGCCATGGATAACAAGCAAGCAGAATATTAGTCACACATGATTGAAGTGGAAGGTATGATTAACAACCAAACCATTGTTATTTTAATTGATTCATGAGCTAGTCATAGTTATATAGATCCTAAGATGGTAGAAAGTTTGCAATTTCCAAGAAGCAGGCATGGAAAATATTGGTGGGTACAGTTGGCTACAGGAACCAAAAGAAAGGTTAATGATATGGTTAAGTCATGTCTCATGGACATGAATGGACTGAACACCAAGGCAGATTTGAATATCTTACCCTTAGGTTCCTATGACTGTTTAATTGGGATGGATTGGTTGGACCCACTGTTAGAATATAGAAGATTGTGCTCGTTTTACCATTGACGATACCCTTGTCACCCAACCACAAGTCGAAGCCTCCCTCCGAGCACCTTGAAATTGACTGAGAAGAGAATTTTGGTAGCAATCCAATAGCCAAGAGAGGCTAATGCACCAAGCAAGAATAGAAACTAAGCTGAACAGATGATCTCACCCAGAAGCTAGCTCTCACTTTCCCAGCTCTCCCAGAAACTTGCGCACCAAAAATGCAACTACCTGCGCAGATTTGGCTCTTTCTGCAACTGCTGAGATGATAAATAATGAGAATTGGCACCCTGTATTTATAGTGAACTGGGCAGGCTAACTGGGGTCGACTTCTCCTTCTGGGTATCAATAAATTCATATTAAATGTATTTATCCAACTGACAACTTGTTTAGGGTTTCCTTCAATTATTTGCTTCCTTTCGGAGTATTCTAATCTCATCATAGGTCATAATAGAGGTTAATACCTCCCGAAGCTACCATAATATTAACACTCCCTCCTATCTAGGGAGGTATGGTCTTGAGCACAACAGACCATTCAACTGGTAGCACTACAAGAACCGTCATTATTATCCAACTGGATAATCTGGTATGACAACTGGTACAATATCAATTAATAGAACACACATGTGTCTATTCAGGTAGTACGCAACTACTCAAACCGTGAAACATAATCACAAATAGTGGAACAAATCCATCATAGTAGTATATCTACTATCATATATTTTTCATAACAAACATCTGATAGCAATGTGCATAGAAACAATGTTATGATAAAAACTGAATCATCTGGGCCAATCTTTCACTCACGTCTGTGAGATATGAAAGAATATCTTCCCTTAATATAGAATATCAATAATGGGCTATCTGCCCCATTCTTCTCAAACAAGGAAGAAGGATTATTTCTGATTTCTGAGCCTGGACCATTTCTCACCCTGGGTCATTCTTCCTACACTAATTAAAGTGCACCATGGACAGAATGTATAAACCCTAAGAAATGTTTGGACCATTCCTCACCCTGGGCCATTCCTCCTACACTAATTAAAGTGCACCCTAGAGAGAATATATAAACCCTAAGGAATGACTGTCCCTAATTGTTGAGCCTAGACTATTCCCCACCCTGGGCCATTCCTCCAACACTAAACAAAGTGTAACTTGGAGAGAATGAGTCTGCCCTAAGGAATAACTGTCCAGACCATTCCCCACCATGGGCCATTCCTCTGAAACTAAACAAAGTGTAACCTGGAGAGAATGAGTCTACCCTAAGGAATGTCTATCCTGCATCAACCTCAAAAACATACCATTCTTCGAAACTTCTCACAACTGTGAACTTCAAAAGAATGACTGCCCGGTGAGGCGGACCATTCTACTTGACCACTACTCAGAGTGACTTCCAAGAAGAATGATTGTCCTAGACCACTCCCCATGTTAACCACAATGGGAAGTCATTGTCTATGATACATCAGCAATCAGTCTGCCTCCCATGTTAACTACAATGGGAAGTCACTGTCCGTCAGAAATCTCAATCCACTTTTTGAACAAGAAAGCATCTATCCAATCTGGACTAATTTTCAATTATGATGGTTTCAGTGCTCCCTCCTAACTGGAGAGTTTATTTAAATCACAAAAATAAGTGTTCTTCAAGAATATTTTTTTGTACCTTCTCTAGCTTGGAGAATCTTCCCTTTCATCTAAGGGAGTTATTTCCACAATCCCCATCTTCTCTCGAAAATATACAAACTTGATTTTGGATAGAGGTTTTGTCAGGATATTTGATGTCTGCTCATCAGTGGGGATATACTTGAGCTTTACCTCTCCTTCTTGGACTTTATCTTGAATAAAGTAGTATTTGATCGCAATGTGCTTCGACCTTTCATGAAACACTGGATGTTCGGATAATCTTATGCAACTCTGATTATCACAATATATTATGGTCGATTCTGGAGTCTGATCAAATAAATCGGAGATTAACTTCCTTAGCCATACTGCTTATGCGCATGCTTCACAGGCTACCATATACTCTGCTTCTGTTGTACTGAGTGCGACAGACTTTTATTTCCTGCTACCCCAAGATATCATAGAAGAGCCCAAGCTGAAACACATACTTGAAGTACTCTTTATGTCTTCTACACTTCCTGCCCAATCAGAGTCTGTGAATCCATGAAGTTGGATATCACTGGATGAGGTATATCTCAAGCCATAGTTTATTGTCCCATGAATATATCTTAGGACATTCTTTGCAACTATCCAATGCTCTTGTCTAGGTTCCACCCGGAACTGACTTAATGTATTTACAGCAAAGTAAATATATGGTCGAGTATTTACCAAATACATCAATGATCCAATTAGCTATCAATATAGAGATGGATCTACTGGATCGGAATCTGGGACTTTCACTTTTATTATATCCACATTCATAGGAGTGTCCATGGACTTATAGTCCATCATTCCAAACTTCTGAAGGATCTTTATTGCGTACTTTCCTTGTCCAAGGAATACTTCACCATGCTTCTGCCATACTTCTAGTCCCAAGTAATAGTGCATGAGACCTAGATCTTTCATATCAAATTCAGAGTCTAAATCCTTCTTGCACTGGATAATTAGAGATTCTTCACCTATTATGAATAGATCATCAACATATAATAGTAGAATCACAGGTGCGTTATCCACGACTTTGTAATAAAGGTTTGGATCTACATGACTTTTGGAGAAACCAAGTCTTGTTAGATAGCTGTCCATTCTGGCGTACCAAGCCCTTGGATCTTGCTTGAGTCCATATAGGGCTTTCTTCAATCTGCAAATGTGAGTGTCTCTGGAATGTACCTCGAATCCTTGAGTTTTTTCATTATATACTTCTTCTTCAATAGCTTTGTTGAGAAAGGTTGTCTTTACATCCATCTGGTGTAGATTCCATCCCATGGAAGCGGAAAGAGATATGATAGATCTGATGGAGGTATACCTTGCCACCAGAGCAAATGTTTCATCATAATCTTCTCCCTCCTTCTGGGAGAACCCTCTGGCCACAAATCTTGTCTTGTATTTATCCATGCTTTCGTCTGCTACATGTTTTATCTTGTATACCCATTTTGAGGTTACCACTGATTTTTCTTTAGGTCTGGGTACAATTTCCCATACTTCATTTTTCATAATGGACTGATGTTCTTCCACCATAGCTTCTTTCCATTGTCCCTTTTGGACTGCTTCTCCAAATGTAGTATGTTTTTCATCTAGAATCTTTGTCATGTATGTTGCATAACTTGAGAATCTTTTCGGTCTTTTACTCTTCCTAGATGTTCCTTCTGGAACCTTGATTCTTTCTGCGTCTTGTAATGTGGCTTCAAGCCAAGATGGTCATTTCTTGTTCTTTGGTATATTATCTAGATCAATGTTCTCACATGGCTCCATAGGATCATCAACTTGATCCTTTTCATTATTTTCGCTTTCTGTGTTTTCTTCGTTTGGTTCTTCAATTTCTTCTTCTTCTATAGTTTCTTCAATAGATTTTTTGAAGGTCATCCTTTCATTGAACATTACGTCTCTTCTTAGTTCTATCTTGTGGTGTTCTAGAATATATATTCTATAGGCTTTGGATGAATCACTATATCCCACAAATATCCCCTTCTTTCCTGAGGGTTCTAGTTTGTTCCTTTTATCTTTGGGAATATGAGAGTAAACTGGGCATCCAAATATTCTTAGATTTTCTACGTTAGGTTTCTTACTTGAGAATGCTTCTTATGGTGTCATGTCCTTCAATATGCGATGAGGGATTATGTTCTATACATATATTGTTGTCATTGCTGCTTCTCCCCATAGAAACATGGATAGATCTTGATCGTTCAATAGGGATTTTACTGTT
>JASDQU010251060.1:5345-16406 GCA_032191745.1 Picea mariana
AGATTTTGAAACAGGGAAAGAAGTTTGGAGTCCGGAGACAGTCCAAAAGCCAGTAGGAGACATTGAGGACAGAGCAAGTGCAGCAGGGGAGCAGACAGAAGAAAACATGGATGAGTATAATGAACGATTGCATCATGAAGAACAAGTAGATTCTGAAGGAGAGGTAAAAGATGAAAATTCTTTTTCTACATTAGGATTTCCTATTGGCGATCTCCCTAGAGGAGAAGCCCCCATGAAAAATATTCCACTATCATCATTACCTAATTTCCATGGGTTATCTTCAGAGGATCCTGATGAATTTCTGTTTGAGTTTGATATATTATGTAGAAGCTATGATTACATATCTAATGCTCAGAAACTAAAGTTATTTCCAACAACACTAAAAGGTAATGCACTAAGATGGTTTATGAGTCTTGGAGGCCATGTGATCACCACATGGGACCAAATGAAGCAGAAATTCTTGAAAAAATACTAGGACTACTGCGAAACGAGAGAAAAGAGGGAGGAGCTATTCAAAATGATGAAGAAAGAAGACGAGAATCTAGAAGACTTTGTAGAGAGGTTACAATACAATCTACAAAGGTCCAGTCATCCCAATGTGAGTAAGGATATTCTCAAAACTATTTTACTAAAAAGGGTAAGGGATGACTCTCTAGATATGCTTAACATGCTTGGAAAAGGGGACATATCCAAGGAATCATATGATGAAATTGTCAATCTATGCAAAAGATGTTCAAGGGGAGCTTCAAGAAACAGATTAAACATCAGGGACACCACATTTTCCAGAGTCCAAAAATCAGCCAGCGGTGGAGCAACAAGAGCTGAGATAGGTAATTTGCTTGAAGATTTTAAAACTGAAATGTTAAGCTCTTTTACCTCACAAATGGATACCCTGTAGATTAAGAAAAAGCAAGGAGAAGTAGAAGCATCCCTGTCTATCTTTTGTCCTCAATGCAGAGATAAGCACCCAAAAAAAGAATGTCCACTGGACAGAAAGACAATCTACACTATCTGCGACAAAGATCATGATACCCAAAATTTTCCATCTTTACCAGGAATCAAGGCAGCATTGCAACCAACGGACGAAGAAGCTGAAGCTATCTATCTAATGATGCAAAGAAGACAATGGCAACCAAGGGGACAAGGTATGAACTCTAACATGCCATTTAATTGTTGGAATAATTACTCTGCTTATAATCAAATGAGTTACCCCCCCCTTCAATCAGATACAATATACTAACCAAATGAACTACCCATCCATGCAACAAACTTACCCACCCATGCAACAAACGTACCCACCCATGCAAAAAAATAACCCACCCTTTGTTGATCCCTCAATATGGACCTCTTGGCCTCCACAACAACAACAGCCATATCAGAATCAGTGGAATCAAAATTGGAGAGGACAACAAGGCCCCTTTCAAAATCAATTACCTCAACTCCCACAACCACTCTCCTTACCAGCAGGTACTCCTCCAATCAAACAAACAATAAGACCCCAGCTACCTGTACAACCTAACCCCAACCCGAATAATAAAGCTGTCCAGTGCATTGATATTTATAATTAGCCCACACTTTCCCTTCTCCCTACACAATGCAACGATATTCATCTTCGATCAGGGAGAATAGTGGAACCTACCATAGCTGATGTTACTTCTCCTGACAAAGAGGAAACACAAGAGCATGATGTAACTGAAAAGGTACAATCATCCTCTAACAATGTTGTTGAAACAACACCACCACCATTTCATGAGCGTCTAGCCTTAACTAAAATGCCTGAACCACCAACCTTTAATATTTTAGGGGAATTACATAATTTATATGTTAAAATTCCTCTACTACAAGCACTATGGGACGTACCAATCTATGCTAGGACAATGAGAGATATCTGTGTTAAAAAGCATGGTAGGAAAATCAAGGATCCCCTTACAGTCCATGTTATGGGAGATCTGTCTGCATTAATGTCAGGAAAAACTCCCCCAGTCAAATATGGTGATCCTGGAAACCATACCGTTACTGTACAAGTTGGAAAAACCATAATCCCATGAGTCCTGGTAGACCTTGGTGCAGCCATCAATATCATGACTTTAGAAACTCTACAACTGCTACAATTACAAGATGAAGTCAGAGAGACCCCTACTATCCTAGAATTGGCTAATCGATCCACAATTAAACCAGAAGGTGTCATTGAGGACCTCAATATCTTTGTGTAATCTTGGAATTACCCAGTCAATTTTACAGTGTTGCAACCCAAAACAAAGTTGGGGGGCCACCCCCTAATTCTGGGTAGACCTTGGCTAGCCACAGCAGATGCTTTCATCAGCTGCCAATCAGGGTCAATGACAATTTCAAACGGTTATGAAACAAAGCAGCTTACCCTCTATCCTCATGCCACACCCCTGCCTAATAATGATAATTCTGTATGGGTCGATTTTGAGGATCAACCTACCCAACCTCTTCCAACTATCAGACAAGCTTTAATCCTGAAAGACTCTACTGAGGATGAAATTATAAATAATTTTATTTGCGAGCCATCCTTTGTTACCCCATAAATTCATAATCAATTAACTGCATTATTGGAGTCTGATAATCAAGAAAATATTGATTCAGGAAGCCCACCTCAAACTCCTAAAACCATCTCCTCCAAAAGCATACCAATTGAAATCAAACCTGGCAAAACATTAAATATAAACCCTCATTTGACAGATGCTGAAACACAACAGTTAACGAAGTTACTTCAGGAAAATAAAGAGGCATTCGCATGGGATTAAACAGACATGAAATGAATCTCTCCTGAACTATGCACTCATAGAATATATATTAAGGAAGATTGTCGACCAATCTGTCAACCCCAGCGACGAATGAACCCAAATTTGAGAGAAATTCTCAAGGAAGAACTTCAGAAATTGCTCAACGCAGGGTTTATCTATCCCATATCAGACAGTGAATGGGTGTCCCCATTATTAATAGTTCCTAAAAAGAACGGTAAATGGAGAGTATGTGTAGATTACAGAGCTCTAAATAAAGCCACTCAGAAAGACCACTTTCCATTGCCATTCATTGATCAAGTGTTAGATAATTTGTCAGGTAAGAAATTCTTCTCATTTTTAGATGGTTTCAATGGGTACAACCAAATAAAAATTGCACCTCAAGATCAAGATAAAACTACCTTCACCAGCCCTTGGGGAACCTTTTCTTATAGAGTCCTTCCATTTGGACTTTGTAATGCACCAACAACCTTCCAAAGGGCAGTTTTAGGAATTTTCTCTGATATGCTTAATGACTCTAGTATGGAAATTTTTATGGATGACTTTACTCCTTATGGTGTTTCTTTTCAGGAAGCACTGGAAAACCTTGAGATGGTACTTAAACGATGCATACAAGTCCAACTTTCCTTAAGTACAGAAAAGTGCCATATGATGATGAGTGAAGGAATAGTGCTTGGACATTTTATCTCATCTCAAGGAATTCAGGTAGACCCATCCAAAATACAAGTCATTAAGGATCTTCCTACCCCCAAAACCCAAACAGAGGTCAGAATCTTTCTACGACATGCTGGATATTACAGAAGATTTATTAAGAATTTTTCCAAAATAGCTTCTCCCCTGTTTGTTTTACTGATGAAAAATGCTGAATTTAATTGGACTAATCTTTGTCAAGAAGCATTTAACACACTTAAACATCAGTTATCTACAGCTCCTATCCTTAGAGGACCTGATTAGAAACTTCCCTTTCACATATCCTTAGATACTTCAGACACTGCTATAGGAGCTGTCTTGGGACAGGAAGAAGATCATCTCCCTTATGCTATATATTTCATCAGCAAGAATATGACCCCTGATGAGCTCAATTATACAGTCACCGAGAAGGAATTCTTAGCAGTTATTTATGCAATTAATAAATTTAGACACTACATTATGGGCTATGCTACTTTTGTCCATACTGATCACTCAGCTATCAAGTACTTAATGAATAAACCTATCACAAATGCTAGAGTCACCATATGGATATTATTATTGCAAGAATTTGATATCACAATTGTAGATAGACCAGGAAAAGAGAATGTAGTTGCTGATTTCCTTTCTCGATTGACACCTGATGATGATACCCCAGTAGATGATTCCTTCCCTGATGAATATTTATTTGTAGTTTCTTCTCACTCACCCTGGTATGCAAATATTGCTAAGTACTTGGTTGCAGGGAATTTACCATCACATTTATCCTATCGAGACAAGAAAAGTATTATTCATCAAAGTGCTCGGTATAGTTGGATAAATGGGTACCTTTTTCATACAAGAGCTGATCAAGAGATTCGAAGGTGTATTAGATAAGATGAGGTGTATGATCTATTGAAATCTTGTCATGATGGCCCCTGTGGAGGGCATTTTGCAGACAAAAGAACAACACACAAAATTCTAAAGATGGGGTACTATTGGCCCTCACTCTTCAAAGATGCAAAGAAATATGTCAAGGCCTATGATAGCTGCCAAAGAATAGGCCAACCTAATCATAGAGATGAAATTCCATTAAACCCCCAGGTAGTACTTAAACCATTTGAAAGATGGGCCTTAGACTTCATAGGACCCATCAACCCTCCATCCAATCAAAAAGTTTATATACTGGTCTATACAGACTACATGACCAAATGGGTGGAAGCCAAGGCACTTCAAAGAGCGACTGAAGAAGCAGTTATAGATTTCTTATTTAAAGACATCTTCACCAGATTTGGAATGCCAAGAGAATTAGTTACAGATGGAGGACCTCCTTTCAACTCTAATGGGTTAAAAGCCACCCTTCAGAAATATCATATTCAACAGAGAATGACTACACCATACCACCCCCAAGCCAATGGACAGGTGGAATACACAAACAAATTAATAGAATCCATTCTCACAAAAACAATGAAGAAAAGTAGAAAGGATTGGTCCTACAGGCTCCTTGAAGCACTATGGGCCTACAGAACTACCTGGAGAAACACTACAGGATTTTCTCCCTATGAACTAGTTTATGGAAAGAGTGTTGTTTTTCCTATGGAATTTGAGATAAAAACCTTAAGGACTGCTTTAGCTGTCAACCTTGATCTAACTGATGCACAGACAACCAGGTTGCAGCAGCTTAATGAACTAGAGGAGAAAATACTAGATGCCATTCAACAAACAACCATAGTTCAACAACAAAGATTACAATGGCATGACAAAAATATCAAGAACAAGCAGTTCCAAAAAGGTAATTGGGCCCTACTGTATGATTCCCGATTCAAATAATTTCAAGGGAAACTGCGTACAAGATGGGTTGGACCTTACGAAGTAGACACAGTTTTCCCCAATGGAACAATAAGGCTCCTCACAATCGATGACTCCAGAACTCCGTTACTTGTAAATGGTCATCGACTCCATCTGTACCAGCGACCTATTTCTAAATAAGAATTTAAGGCCACATGCATGGAAGATGCTCATTTTCTTTTCATTGAGGGGGTTTCTACCCCTAATAACAATTAATTCTTTCAAGTTAATTTTCTTTAGTATTAGATTAGATTAGATTTTATTTACTAATAATCCCTGTCAAGAAATACCGTGCTACAGTCGATCTTTGTAGGACCTCGATCGAAGCACAACTACTAGGAGAGGCCGAATTTACTTCAAAAAGACAGCTTTCACGATGCTGAAACACCATTGTGTAGCACTGCTGACTTTCATGATGCTGAGACACCACTGTTCAACACTTTCCCGATGCTGAAACACCACTGTTCAACACTTTTCATTGTTCCCACTCCCAAAACACCCCCGTCCTCCATCTCCTTACCATTGCCGAAACAACTCCGTCTAGCACTTGTTTTGCCTTTCTCCCTTCTGTTGCTGAAATACCCTTACCAACAACTTTTCATTCTTTTTCCCGTTGCTGAAACACCGTTACCAGCAACCTTTCATCATTTTTCCCGATGCTGAAACACCACTGTTCAACACTTTTCATTCTTCCCACTCCCAAAACACTCCAGTCCGCCATTTCATCATCATTTTCATTGACGAAACAACTTCGTCCAACACTTATTTCGCCTCTTCCCTTCTGTTGCTGAAACACCATTATCAACAACCTTTCATTTTCTTCTCGTTGCTGAAACACCGAAACACCACTTTTGATTTCTTCAGAGCTGGAACACCATTGCTCAGCAGTTCTTCATCTACAGTACTCGTTTCATATTTCGCTATTGCCAAAACACCAGTCTTTCACCATCGTCCGTTAGCAAGATTTTACGCCCTCAGATTATAGTTCGATCTTCTAGACAGCAAATCCTCAAACAATTCAAAAATCGTCGCCACAGGACGACCACTGACAGGCATGATATATTGTTTGTAGCATGAATCAAACAGTAAGGCAAGGTATGTAAAGTTTATGTAATTCAATTAGGCTATAGTTAATGGGAAAGATTCGATGTCATTATGAACATTCAAGTACAATTAGTACTAACCGCAATAGACGGGAGGGGAAGTACACATCAAATCCACATACAATCATTACACCCGATTTCACCGCCGTCACCCCTAATTCACCACCCTTTCGCACATTTAACTACTATTCCTGCATAACGTCGCTCAGAAAACTCACTCTACAGAAGCTGATATACGAACTCTCGACGCTGTAAATTACCAAGCCAGAAGCCATGGGAGGATCTATCGTATGAAATGAGCCCGCCACCACGGCGCTACTGGAACACTACCCAGCAGCGTATGAAATCTTCCAGCAGGCAGGGTGGCTCAATTACTTCCACAGACTTCAAGGATACAATGAACAGCAAGTCCTACAGTTCGCTCAAAATCTTCAAGAGGACTATTCTGTCATTGAAGGGGTGCGAATATCAGTCAAAGAGGAATACATAGCAGAAGTCTCAGGCCTCCCCATGAACGAAAATCATACGTTCAGCAGAAAACACATCATTGGGACCATTCAGCAGAATTTCTTCCTGCCTGAGAAATGTATTCAACTAAAAGGCAGGGGTGTACAACTAACCTCATTACCACCACCATGGCCGGAAGTCGCCACATTTATCAAGCATTACTTGACCTGCGAAGGTCGATATCAGGTAGTGTACCAGCATGACTTTCTCCTACTTTCTCATTTAAGGCATAACAGACGGGTCAATATCCCCTATTATTTGCTGGGCTGTTTAAAGAATATGGCACATTACTGTCGAAAGGCAAAGGATCCAACCCGATCACTCACCCACCACCGTCTGGTTCAATTACTCATCAACAGGGGTTTTGAACAACGAAACCACACACTAAATAACCCGCCCATAAACCCTCAACCAGCTGCTGAAATTCCCCAGGAGAAGCAACAACAAAACCCCCCAGACACCCCCGAAGTACCCCATATCCTGCCCACAGAACCAACCAGTCCAGTCATTTCCCCTACCCCACCTAATCCACCGCATACCCTACCAGAATCATCCACTCCCACTCTCCATATTCTCAGTGATGACTCCGAACCAGAAAATGCCCCCTTCCCTATCATTCAGGAAAGACCTCCACGAAAACGAAAACAGATTGCCCCATTTCCACCCTTCTTGCGCAAAAAGAGAACGAGAGCCTCAATGAGGCCACCTTGGTTGACCACTACCCTAGATGCCCCACCAATTCGACTAATACCCCATAAACCTTTAACTTCCTCGATCCCCGAATCTTTTCCTATTCCAACGACGGGCGCTGCAACACAAGAACCAGATGCCCCGGATACTGTAGCACCATCTGTCTCACAGAAAGTAGCTGAAACAGAAGAACCAGCTACCCACTCAGTGGCTGAAACACAAGAACCAGCCATGGCGGAAACACAAGAACCAGCCACGGCTGAAACACAAGAACCAGCCACTAACATTGAAATTGAGTTACAGGAATCAGACACCCAGACATCATTTGTTTCCAATAAAGTAGCTGAAACACAACCAGCTACCCATTCAGTGGCTGAAACACAAGAACCAGTCACTGATATTGAAATTGAATTTCGGGAATCACAGTCCAAGGATGCTGCAACACCACCCTCCTCAAGAAAAATGGCTGAAAAACCAACCACCCATTCAGTGGCTGAAACACAAGAACCACCCACTGATATTGAAATTGATATACAGGAATCAAAGGTTGAAGGTGCTGAAACTCTACTTTTCCTGCACCAAGAAGCTGAAACACAAGCAGTAGCTACCACTCCTGCTGCTCCTTCCCAACAACCAGAAGCAACATTGGCATCTATTTTGCAGAAAAATGAGTTTTTAAAATCAGAACTGGAAGCATATAAGCAGGAACTGGCCAGAGCCAAAGAAGCATATGAAAAAGAACTCAATTCGTACACCTTAAGCCGTATTGCAACCCTGGCAGAACAAACTACAGAAAGCATATGCAAAGAATATATGTGCTGCCAGCGTGGAGATATTTATTATCAGGCAGGGTATAAGGTGGTTCAAGTTCCAGTACCAGGAGCAGTCCCTCCTCCTTCCCCTTTTGAAGTCAAGACTGAACCTGCTGTAACACAAGAACCAGCCGGTTCCATTAAGCTCAAAACTGAACCTGCTGCAACACAAGAACCAACAAGCCCTAGCAAATTCAAGACTAAACCTACTGCAACACAAGAACCAGCAGGCCCTTCCAGGATCAAGAAAGAAGTCCCTATTGTTGTCAACAAGGTTGTGCAAACAGTGGCCATCGAGGAGGTCACACCTCCCAGTCAAGTCAATCTCTCCACTTCCAGGGAACAATCTACCCAAACCCTGCCTAATCCCACTACTGCCAACGCTGAAACACAAACTTGGTCGTGAGATGAGCATGCAGAGATACAAAAGTGGAAGAAGGAGTATGCTGAGACATAGGCCCACCATCTGCAAGTTCACAAGCAAACCTGGATAAATCACACCTTCTCAAACTGGGAGGCATTGGAACAGACACGCCAGGAAGCTCGGGAACTCAAGAAGAAGAACAAAGATTTAAAAGGTAGACTGGTTCTGATCTTTGATTTGATGCAGACACTAATGGCCACAAGGAAACCGTCTTGTAACTATTCTTTATTTCTCATGGAGAGACTCACATGGTTCCAAATTAAATCAATTATAGAAGGTAAATCCCATGAAGTAATACAACCAACATATTTTGTCAAGACTTTTCTAGCAGCCTCTACTAGGGATCAACACCTCTTATGTGAAGCATACTTCCATAATGAGGCTGTAACACACCCACTACCATAATTTAAAAATTTTGGGGTTAAACTCTCATACATAAGAAATCTCCATAACCTCGTATTAGCGAAACGCCAATCCCCGGTTCTATATCGGGATTCGGGGTTTCTAGTGTCAAGATTCATTCACCCCCAAGACTCACGATTCCCCAAAATCCGACGCGCTCCCTACGCATTAGCTCTCTTGGTTCATCTCCCGGATCCATAGGACCTGCTACCATATGTCCGCAGCCCTATAGCTACCCATCGGGGTTTCGGGGTTTATGATGTCGCGATGCACACGCCTTCGGAAATTCTGAACCTCCGATCCCCGATGCCACTTGGCGTTGACTCACGACCAAGCTTGGCCTTCCGACACCTGTCCCTTTCTCTGGCGTCTATGGCCCCCACTCCCTATAATGGCATGGAGTGACACTTGTCCTCCACTGGAGTGCTATAACTAGGGGATCGTCGCGTTTCAGGATTTTGCGATTCCTCCTGTCGTAAGTTTCTTGTCATCAAGAATCCCGAATTGCCGAACCCCAAACCCTCGGGATCTTTGGACACGAGTCCTCGTCATGAACGGCTCAGATCTCATCGGGAAATCATGGGTCGCGATTTCCTGATGCACAATTCCCTTACCATCGAAAACTCCGATGAACACAACTCCGAAGGCACCCGATCCTTTGCCACCTATCCTCGCGGACGGACGGCCCGAATTGATTCTCAGGGTTTCAAGACTTATGAGGTCTTGGTTCTCATGGCCTCAAGAACTCCGATTTCCCGATGCGTCCAACTCCGATAGCGCCTTAATCTCCGACTCCCTCGGATCTTTCGCCACGCGTCTCTGCTAATGGACGGTCCTGATTGTATCAGAGTATCGCGTTTCCCGACTCCCTTGTGCATGAGACTCTTGTCTCCGGATACCTCGATTTCCCGATCCCCGATATGCCGATCTCCGACTCTCGAGGATCTTCTGCCGCGTGTCCCTACTATTGGATGGCTCAGATCTTGTCAGGGTTTTTACTTGGATTTCCCCGAGTACTTGTCCACGGGAATGCCGATTTCCCGATGGCAAATATCCCGATTCCCCTTCGGATCTCCTGACATGCGTCACGCGTAATGGACGGTCTAGATTCAATCGGGAATTTGCGTATCACGATTTCATTGTGTATGAGTCTTTTGTCTCCGGAAACCCCGATTTATCTATCCCCGATATGCCGATTCCCGACTTCTCGGGATCTTCCAAGACGCGTCCTGCCGAGATCAACGGTTGGGACTCTTCTTCTGCACACTAGAGTTTAACTCGGGTGCAACTCTTCCCGATCCTACGGCTGTCGGGTAATGTGAACCGAGATCTAACGATCCAGATTCGTTGTTTTGGGTCTTGGGATTTACGATCCCAATTTCTCGTTGCTCACGATGAGAGAGAGCAAGGCATGTAACACCTGCGTTACTTTCATCAATGTAAGGGTTGTGAATGACTATGGTTCACTCCGACGAGATCTCATCCGTCGACTTATTTATCGCATAACACTACTATCATGGAACCTAAATAGGGTCGTTCTTCCTCGTACAGGGTTAATAAGGCCTATGCGTTCGAATCCTTATTCTGGGTTCTGGGAGAACCTTTCTGAGGAGGAAAATCTCTGTGAAAAGATCCTTATCGGGTCATTCCCGGGAGCAGATAAAGAAAGACGACTTTCCGAGAGAAGCTAGGCATGGTTAGATTCAGTTTATTGACGTAATTCGTGCATGATATCCTTTGTGATAAGCATATATCAACTTATTCATATCAAACATAACGCGAACACTCTCATGCTGCAATCCTTTACAATTTCATAGTTCTATGAGCTAATATCTACGCCT
>JASDQU010251063.1:0-10506 GCA_032191745.1 Picea mariana
TCAACCATATCTGTAATACATTTCCCTCATAAAAGAGGGTTGCCTTCTAGGGAAAAAAAACCCTAACATAATCTCTACCATTAGATCTGTGACCTTATAATGAACGGTCCAGATTTACAATGAAATTACAATATACATTTACAAGGCAATTTTTCCTTTAGGGGATTCGCCCTCGAACCCCCGTTGGGGGCATGCTTGCCTCCAGATCCCCCAGCCGGGGGGATAGCCCCCTTGGACCCCGCAGAGGGGGTACCCCCCCTTTGCACTCCCTCGCATGGAAGAGTGTACATACTTCTGGGGTGTAAATCTTGCATGGGGTATAAACACGACTGAAAGCAAGGACCTTTGAATCAAGAAGATAATCAGGCTCCACAACCAACAACAAGGTGGCCTTGCTGAGTGATAATGACGCCCACAACATATTCCGAAGCATTTGTCTTGATCTAAAAGGGCTATTGCAGGTCTGGTAGTGAAAGTATTGGGGATGAGCACAAGCACTATTTCAAATCATTGAACACTTGTTGTTGGGACCGTCCCTACACAAATTTTTCATTAACACCACCTATGGTTATTTGGCTGAGGGCCATGCAATATGGGATAATCCCGACACGAACCTGCGGTAGAAATTGGCAAGGCCCAAGAAGCTTCGAAGCTTAGTGAGTGTGGTTGGGGCTGGCCAGTCACGGATGACTTGTATATTAGCTAGACCCACATGTACGCCATGCTAATCAATGTGGTATCCCAGGTAATGGACCCAGTCCATGCCAAAGGATAATTTTTCCAAGTTGGCGTATAACTTTTGTTTTCGTAGGGTGTTCAAAACCTGTTGAATATGCTGCAAGTGTTCGGCCCAAGTCTTGTTGTAAATGAGAATGTCATCTAGATACACCACTACAAAAGTATTGGTGAATTGTCGCAAGATATCATCCATCATCATTGTGAAAGTGGCTGGAGAATTTGTCAAACAGAATGACATGAACAACCATTCAAAAGGGCCTTCCTTTGACTTGAAGGTGATCTTCGATACATCTGTCTGTTCTATCGGGACCTGGTGGTAGCTATACATTAGATCGATCTTACTGAAGTATTTGGCCCCCATGAGATGATCAAGAAGGTCGTTGATTCATGGACTCGGGTACCGGTTTCTGACTTTGATTTTATTCAGAGCCCAATAATAAATGCATAGTCGTTAGGTTCCATATTTCTTCTATACCAACACAATTGGGCTCTCTCAAGATGATAAGTTGGGATGGATGTGCCACTTGTGGAGTAGTTATTGTATCTATCACTTGATATCCTCATTCTCTAACAGAGAGCAGCGATAGATTGGCCCATTGGGTAGTGGTGCGTCGGGGGTCAGATCGATGGGGTGCTTGACCTGGCAGCGCAAAGGTACTCGGGTAGGTGAGGAGAAGATATCTGAGTATTCTTCCATGGCCTTATCTACTTGCTTATGTTGTATGGAGAGGTCGGTCGTAGAGACCCTAGATGTGGCTGTGATCTTTTGCTTATTCTGAGAGCGAATAATGAAGAAGACAAATGTCCCCATCTAAGAGATGACCTTCACACATTTCTTAGTAGAGATCAAGGAAATAACACTAGGTGGAACTGACTTGGGTATCCTGTACAATTTCTTGTTCAGAGTAATAATAACACTACGAGGCCTAGATTCATATAAAACATGACATTTCCATAAATAAGGTTGGCCCAAAAGAACATCACAAACTTCGAGAGGAGAAACATTACACAATACCTCATCTTTGAAGGGATTGATGTCGTACAACATTCGCACTGTTGGATGACGCAGAGATCGATTCCTTGGTGGAGCCATCCAATGGTGTAGGATTGTGGGTGCTATGTTGGTGGCAGGGCCAATCGATTGATGACCTCTGCTGAGATGAGGTTCTTCTGGCTACCTCTATCAACGATGAAGTGCAGCGGGGTGCCTTTTACCCACATCTGTGAATGGAAGAGGCGCTCTCCTTCTTCTGGCTCATTTGGTTCACCAAGTTGGAGCTTGGTGGTAGCAATGGTGGAATTGGTTCCAAGTCAATGATCTGTCTTCCCCTTTCTGGTTATGTCTCAAAGTCAGAACCTACATCTGATTCAGAGGATTTCACTTCGACCACTAGTGAATTCTTTGAGAGGCAGTCAACAATGTTATGCCAAGGGCTATTATGGAAGTCACACCACTTCTCGATATCTTTCTTTGGGTTTCCGGTGCGCTTCTTTTCTTGCGACTTGGAATGGTTGTCCTGATACTATCCTTTTTTCTTTGGTTTGTTACTTCCCTTTCCTGTATTTTGTTGTGAGGGGTTCCCAGGCCCAAATTTCCATGTCTTTTGTTTGAGCTTCTGCTCGATTTTGATGACATATCGATAGGCCGCGCCCAAGGATGAGATGTCCATAAATTCCATTTCGGTATGGATGTATCTATGCAAAGCACTGTGATACTTGATCACTAGATGTTGCTCCGAATATTTTATACCTAGCTTAGCGCACAAGCTATGGAAGATATTTGTGAAATCTGGCACTGCTTGGTCTCTTTCTTGCCGTAGTGTGGTCCATTTGGTATAAAAGTCATCATAACTTTCGACAGGGTATTATTGTTCCTTAATAGCATCTTTGAAGGATTCCCAGGTGGTCATGACTGTAAATAATGAGGTTTCCTCTATTTCCTTTTGTTCACAGAAGGTTTCCCACCGCAGCTTTGAGGAGCGCAAAAGTAATTTTTTCTTTATTCGAAAAGTTATGGACAAATAAATACCCTTCTAGTAGATTCAACCACTTGTCTACAACATATTAGTCTATATGACCTTCAAATATAGGAATATCGAAGTTTATTTTTACCTTGAAGGGGGCGGCGCCTCCGCTCGAAGAAGATGCTTCACCTGTTGGTAGTCACCGAAGGATTTGCGCGAAATTATCCATCATCTTGTTCCTTTGTTGTGTGAGGGATTCCTCATTCAATAGTTTGAAAGGATATCTTGTCCCATCATATTTATTTTCTCATGCCATGAGAGGTCCCTTGGGCATGTGAGAGATTTTGTCATCAACAGAAACAAGCTCGAGACCCAACTCTTTGTACTTCGACCTCATTGGGGACATGCATTAAGATGATAAGGAGAAGACCGCTCTGATACCATTGATCTAGATTTTATGAAAAGAAAAAAATGACTACAGATTATTAACTGGTTCTTAGCACAAAATAACAGAGATACAGTAAAAATGGTTTTCTATTCAATAAGGAAATAAGTTGAAACTTTAAAATGAAACAGAAACAAGCTTACTGCAATGGTGGCGGCTTATCTCTGAGAAGAGATGTGATGGTTATGATCATTCAAAAGAAGATTATTACAATGAGGCTATGAAGGATTTTTTACAATAAACAGGAATGCCAAAAACCCTAGACATCCAAAAACCTAACCCTAGGAGATGAAGCGCCAAAAGTCATGTGGGCCCTATTTGGGTAAGCTAGTACATCAACTTCCCAGGGTTGCAACTTTTGCATACGATCTTCGTTTTAGGTGTATGATAGCCCGTTGGAAAGGTATCATAGAGGATATTCATTTTATAGGCAATAACGAAGGTACATACATATCGCAAACCCTTTTTCCAAAAAAAAACGTTTAGGGCCTCAAAATGGCTCCAAATGTGAAAACTGCTAAAAATAGTAAATTACCAAAATTGCCAGAAAACTGTTTTGAGCCAGTCCAAAAAGGTGGGTGGCCACGAATATCCACATGGATCACAAAAATAGAGAACCCTCATCCATATCATCTTTCCAATTTAACCATGCATTTGTCTTGGTGAAACAACCCTCTAACTCACCAACAAATTCAAAAGAATGACCATTTCAAACTTACAGTGTCATGGCTCTGCCCTTTAGCTCTCAGGTGTAGAATTTAGGAGCAACAGTAGCTATGAATTCAATTAGACATCTCTACAGGATATTCAATCAAATAATAGAGAAAGTGAGTCATAGTTATACTTTCCAGGATGTTTTTTCATAAGAGAAGCATCGAAAAGCTACAGAGAAATCAGTGGAGGGTTGTTGAAATAAACTTATTGTACACTGCCAAATTGATCATACGTATAAAAAAGACGAACTTGAATTTTAATTTTTTGGTTGATATCATAGCCCCATTTGATTTCAGCTAGCATATATCATTTGTTTTCAAAATATTTGCAAAGAATAATTTTGGTAATTTCATTAATAAGGTAAAAGTTCTCAAATAGAGGTTAGAGGATGAGAAACCAATAGTATTCTTCCTTATCTAGTGAAGGAATCAAGGAAGAGAGAGGGAAAAAAGAGATTGTTTGCTCAGTAAGGTTGATATGAGAATGAAACTTCTTGGGTAGGGCCCCAACTCCCGCATCATGAATTAGTGTTGCTATGTTCTATATACATTACAAATGGAATTGAATGTTGGTTTGAAACTGTGTTTGAAATTCATTTATGTTTCCGTAGAAGCCTCATGTGATCGACACAATGCATTTCCACATAATTGTTCCCTGCTTAATATTTGATCAAATTATTTGAGTCAATACAATATTTAATAATTACAAGACTATCGAACCATGCAAACGAGAAGAGATGTTAAATCCAACAAAGAATCCCCAAGCAAGATTCCAAGGAATTTTTTTAATAGTAAATCTATAAAAAAAAATAGTGGGTAGTATATATTTATCCATAGACATTGGATTAATTTCTTTCCACCGAAGCATTGAACATACTTGTCATAAATATAGGTATAGGAATTACAAAAAAAAACATGCATACAATTCTGTGTTGTTCATCTAGTGCAACAACATGCAAAAGGCATTCTTCAAGCTCTTGAACATGCATACAAAACTAATTATCATGATTTTTCAGGAACTCCTTGTAGTATTCTCCTCTGAAGGTCAATGTTGTCTTCTACAATATCAACATCTTGCAGAAGACCTAAGGTGACAAAGAAGCATGAGAGCTATCCCACAGTGGAATAATTCTTTGTCTTGAAATATATCTGTCGGTGCACCAAGAGACTACCTTCTTACAGTTAAATACTTTAGGGACACAACCTGCATGAGCAATTCCAGAGGTACAAATTACTTTTTTCTAGGAAGAAGGGGATAAGTAGTAAGAATATGCCCTGGACCAATGGAATTTCTGGTCCGCACGCCTAAATACGTTCACTATATATCCACAGAATAGGACATTGGTCCAGCAATTGAATAATTCTTTAGCTTGAAATATATCTCTCGGCACACCAAGAGATCATCTCCTTACAGTCAAACACTTTAGGGACACATCCTGTACAAGCAATTCCAGATGTCCAAATTACTTCATTCAGGGCAGAAGGGGATGAGTAGTAAAAATATGCACTGGACCACTGAAAATTTTGGTCATCATGCCCGAAGGTGTTTACTATATCTCCACAGAACTGTTGTCGATTTGCTTCCATAACTTGACAAGAACCTTCATTTTCTCCAGATGATGTTTCAAATGAACACTCGAAAGGGATAATATAACCCTCTGCAAATCTTGGTTTAATGCATATCAATGGGAGATCTCCTAGAGCCTTTCGCTGAGTAATGAAAATTTCTATAGTTCCCGCGTAATTAGTTGTTACCATCAAATATTACTAATTTCATACTTGGAAAGAAGTGAGAAAGTGGAGGGGACGACAAAGAGAGATTAAGGATTGGAGATTTCGTGAATTCGCCAACCCGATGACACATGAAAGAGATTCCATGATGTTTGAAATGGACACTCAGAAGGGATAATATAAACCTCCACAAATATTGGTTTAATGCGTATTAATGGGATATATCCTAGATCCTTTCTCTCATTAATGAAAATATTTATAGTCCCTTCATGATGAACTCTTAGCATTAAAGCTTAATAATTTCATACTTATAAAGAAGTGCGAAGGTGGTGGGGACAGAGAAGAGTGATTAAGGATTGGAGATTTCATGAACCCACCAACCTGACGAACCATGAAAGAGACTCCAAGAAATGGCCAAGGATGGAAAGCGGTCGGTCAGGCTTCAAAATAGGGTTACAAGATATACTCATGAGACGTGAGGGCCCAACGGTCAAATTTTATATCTTCGAACTTTTGACTGCAAAATGTGTAACATGGAACATGGCATGATGGATGATTTTGATGGTCAATTTGTATATTGTGGAACTCCAGGTGTTGTTTGTAGGTCACGAAAAAATGGAAGCACAATATTGAGTGTGCCTATCTGGGAACCGGCGATAGAAAAATGGCTAAGTATGGAATGGAGAAGCGGTCGGTTGGACTCATGATATAAAGGCATGAGACATTTTCGAAAAAATGACTAAGTAAATAGAAAGTGAAAGTAGTGGGGAAAAAGAAAGGGGAATTTGGTTTTCAATTTGTACATTGGGGAACTCCAGGTGTTGTTTGTAGGGCACAGAATAATGGAAGCGCAATCTTGAGCCCGCCTGGCTGGGAAAACAGAATAAAAAAAGTGGTTGAGTATGGAATGGGGAATATGTCAGTCATACGCGTGATATAAAAGCACAAGTGGAAATGTTAATGCATGAATCCGCCAACCCGCGCACTTAGAAATTTTTCGAAAAACGACTAAGTAACCAGAAAGGGAAAGTAGAGGGGAAAAATAAAGGGGAGGAAATTTTTTAGAAGTGAGAATTGGTCTTAACAAATCCCCATTGATGGTATTAATAGTAACTATGAAGTCCATTAGACAGTTGTACAGTCTCTTCAATCAAGTAATAAAGAAAGTGAGGCATAGTTATACTTTCCAGGATGTGTTTGCATAAGAGAAGCATAAAAAAGTTATAGAAAAATCAATGGAGGGTTGTTCAAGTAAAATTATTGTACTTTCAACTTGAATGTAATTATAACAATGAAGTGGTTGATATCATAGTCCCATTCGACTTCAAATAGCATATATCCTTTTATTTCAAAATATTTATGAAGAAGAATTTTGGTAATATCATCAATCAAGTAAAAGTGCTAAAATGAACTACATATTACATTTTCTTCACAAAGCTTACATTAAAAGGCAAGGAAGATATGATATATTATTTAAGACAATAGAAAAACTGCTCAGATCCTGAATCTATCATCCAACCACAATTCAAAAACAGGGCCATGAGAACCTTGAACTACAATACGAAAGTACTTGAACAAAAGTCTGCCAAACACAAGACGGGGAAAAATCAGCGGAGATTGGGCATTGTATCCCATATATAACCAAATCCCCAGATGGGCACCAATAAATTTTCTGACTACTATATTACTATGAATCTAGATCATTATGAACATTTGTTTCTAATAGTACTATGAACCAAGATCACGTTGACCTAACAATGTTCTAACATTACTAGTTCTGGAAAAGAGTGTCATCTTTTAACTTAATGGATTTTGAACAATGCCAAATTTGCAATATTATTGAAAATGCCTAATGGTTTCGTTCAGAGGAGAAAGCCATTTTGACAACTCAAAGGATGGACCTGATTTATTCACAATTGGGTACTTTGTATGAGGTCTTTCCTCATGCTTCTCATTCCTGAACTCAACAATCTTATGTGATTCCATTTCACTTTTCCATGGCACTGGAAAACTCTATTCATATCTTGATTGGGTAGCATGGATAGATAAAGATCATATTGTTTTGTTTCTTGTCAACGCATGATATGAATTTTATTTTTTTGGTTCAGTCGATATGCAGTATGACATTGTCCTCATTTAATGTAAATTTTCTATGGACATGAAAGTCACGTAACATGTAGACAGTGTTTTCATTTTTTTGTAAGTATACTTCATATGGAAATTCTTCCAATCCAGGAAGAACATATTGTAATACAGGTTGTCTAATTATACAATGCATAATTGTGTTGTTGAGGGTTCAGATGGCAACATTGAGACAATGTCTATATATGTACGAGATTTTTTTACTGCATCATAGAAAATCAATTGTGCCATCATTTATGAAATCAAAGGAAGAAGAAGGAGAGTTGCATTTGGCACATATAGGATCGAAGGGGGTTGAGTATGCATTTGTTGCAACCAAAACACCATCAACCTGTGCACATGAACATAGTAGTTAATATATTGAACAATATAATATATATGTGTACAACAAAAAACTGCACAAAATTGTTTAAGCCAATTTTTATGTGCAAAGTGTGGATAGAATTATATATGTATGCATACAACATTTGTCAAGCTAGTTAGTTACTTGAGATCCTGTACAATGTTTGTTCGCAATTCTGTTACAAATGTTGCTTGGATTGTGTGAAATATCCTTTCTTTAAAATCTCTTTTCTTTGTTATATTTTTGAAGAGCATAATTTGAAATTACCCTTTATGCAATTGTTGTTCCATTGAGGAAAATAAATTTGAATAGGTGTCGAACAATTGTGGTTGCAACATGGAACAATGTAATAGTTGTGTAAGATAACTGAGATATATGAGCATGTGAAAGTAAAGGAAAAAACTGGGTATGGAGAACGATAACATTTCCTTGTCATTGTCCGAGTCTCCATATTTTATATGGAGAATGTGTTGCGGGCCAACTTTTCTAACAATGGTTCCGATTGGATAAATGTCATTGCTATTTGCAAGTTGTCTGATTGTTGTGTCCGGTACGAAACAATATTCTGAACAAAACGTGGGAACTTTTTCCAAAATACATGTTTCGTTGAGTGATATAATCCGATCACAATCACAACGGTCATATATTGTTTTTGGTAATATATTAAAATTTGTAATGGATATCCTATTACTTGGCAAGATCTTTTCTGCATGTTTCTAGACAAGGTGTGTAGGGATAGTCAATGTGATTGTCATCATGGCTTCATTTTCTGTCATGTCAGCACGCATAATGCATCTAGTTTTGTTTGACTTGTATAAGTAGGTGTTATACACGACCATTATGCCCCCTACAAACACTTGTCCAGTTCAACGACTGTTCAAGACTTCTATCGATAGTATATTGGGTGTTATAAGTTTAGACCTGGTGACATTTTTTGAACAAAAAAAGTAATGTGAATGGAAATTTGTATCTTTTTTTTATTTCATAAATGTACAAGTATATGCACAATTTGGATGAAGTATGCAGGTCATAGTTTTGTAACCATACCTCTTAGTCTGCAGAGCTTGCACTATGTTGGGAATTTTACATGTGCTCGTCGATACTTCTTGTGAACTGAAAAGCATGTGTTGTAGATGACATCAACATATTTATCACGGCATAGATGAATAAATAACTTAGGATATTTGTTTGCTAAACATAACAATAGAATAATGTATGAATATTTACCTTTGGCCTTGTCATTCTGTTGATGTTTGTGATGATTGACTACTCATGACCATGTCACTCGTCCAACTTTTTCTGATGCAAACATGTGTACATTGAACATGAAAATGACTAAATAAACATATGCATTGTATATTGTTCATAATTGTTCTAGATATCACATACAAACTTTAAGGGGATCAAGTATGAAATAGGGTGTAAAGGGATACTCAGGAGACGTGAGAGCCCGACGGTCAAATTGTATGTCTCAGAAAGTTTGAGTGAAAAATGTGTAACACTGAACATGGAATGAAGGGGGAGTCTGGAAATCAATATGTATATCGTGAAAATCTGAGTGTTGTTTGTAGGTCATGGAACAATAGAAGCACAATATTGAGCCTGCAAGCCCTGGAGTTCTGCTGTCAATTTGTATATCGTGAAACTTTGGGTGTTGTTTGTAGGACATGAAACAATAGAAGCGCAATTTTGAGCATGCCAGCGCGACAACCCAAGATCGAAAAAGTGGATAATTGTAAATTCTAACCTAGTACAATATCTACTGCAAACTGATATTCAAAAAAGAACAGAAAAGATACATTGGCAAATACAAACATTACATAGAGATTTTTCACCTGGAAACCCAAACCGGGAAAACCAGCATATATTATATTCATACACATTGTGTTACATTGTTTACAATACAATATACATATAGGATCCAGCAGCATCCAAAACCCTAACCCAATGACCTGGATTAGTCCAAAATCCTAATTCCTTAACCGGAACTAGAAAACCATCGACAAAAAACCATGTGCCGAAAACCACCTAATATCATGTGGTCCCGAAAATATGTCGTCCCAGAAATATGTCAGCCCAGCGAAAATATGTCGACTCGGCCCGGCGAAAATATGTCGGCTCGGTGAAAATATAGCCATGCAAAGAATATAACACATACCCAACGTTCTCCCACTTGTTGTTTTCTTTACACACAGGGGGTTACAGGGTTACATAGTCAACAATCAAGGGCAACAATGCCCATGGATCCTCTACACCAAGAGAACTTCTCAGTGCTCACAGATTTTGTTGATGAATCTGCAACATTCTTCAAAGTGTCCACCTTCATCAGTGATACTTTCTTTTCTTCAATCACGTCTCTCACAAAGTGATATTGAACATCAATGTGCTTTGTCTTTGAATGATAAGAAGGGTTCTTCGCCAAGAAAATTG
>JASDQU010251063.1:10606-21702 GCA_032191745.1 Picea mariana
ACCTGGATCTACCGCGATCCACTGATCTCTATCCACCAAAAGATCTTCCATCTTGAGCTTCCACAACTCAAAGGTTTTCCCATTAAACTTCTCGATCTCCATCTTCGAATTGCTTGCCATTTCTTTTCACCTGAAAAACAATACCACAAATCTCCCACTATAACAAGGCTTATCACAGTCCCGAGCCAAACCCTTGATGACAAAGGCGTCCCCCTGAAGCCAATAAAGATCTGATACCAAATGTAAATTCTAACCTTGTACAATATCTACTGCAAACTGATATTCAAAAAAGAACAGAAAAGATACAATGGCAAATACAAACATTACACGGAGATTTTTCACCTGGAAACCCAAACCGGGAAAACCAGCATATATTATATTCATACACATTGTGTTACATTGTTTACAATACAATATACATATAGGAGCCAGCGGCATCCAAAACCCTAACCCAATGACCTGGATTAGTCCAAAACCCTAATTCCTTAACCGGAACTAGAAAACCATCGACAAAAAACCATGTGCCGAAAACCACCTAATATCATGTGGTCCCGGAAATATGTCGTCCCAGAAATATGTTGGCCCGGCGAAAATATAGTTGTGCAAAGAATATAACACATACCCAACAATAATTATGGAATGGGGAAGTGGTCGGTTGGACTCGTGATATAGAATCATGAGTGGAAATGTGAACTCATGAGTCCGCCAACCCACGCACCTACACATTTTCGAAAAAATAACTAAGTAAAGTAACCAGAAAGGGAAAGTAGAGGGGAAAAAGAAAGGGGAATTCGGTTAAGTCTAAAAGAGGGAAAAAAAAAGATAAAGGAAAGTGGAAAAATAGAAAAGGGGAGGGAAATTTTTTGAAGAGGGAAGTCTCAACAAAGCCCCATTGTTTCCAAATCATCATTTTCTAGTCCAATATTTTATCTACATACTCATTTTGTGTGTTTGATTTACTATCACTATTGATATATCTTTTCGAAGATTGTACTTCAGCTTCCTGTGATGTGGCATATAAGACTTCATCCTCTTGTCCAATTAGTCTGTTTCTTTCAATGTAGCAATGAAAAAAATACAATGGATATGAAGGTAAGTTGGCATGTAGAAAGACATGTAAAAAATTAAATACAGTTCTATTTATTTCAATGTAGCAGTGCAAAAAATACAGTTGACATGAAGATAACTTATTATGTAGGAAGATATGTAGTGTCTACATATAATAAATTAGCTGCAAAGTAGTAGAATAAATATATAGACAATAAATTAAATACAAAACAATGGAATATGAAATAAGGGTAGAAGCATGCGCCTTTGTATGTCTTCTCCTACATTTGTGGTTAAGAGTCCTTCGCCTTATCTAGTTATTCTGTTTGTTTCAATGTGGGAATGCACAAAATATAATGAACATGAATGTAAGTTGGTATTAAGGGAAAAAACATAATATGTATGTACAATAAATGAGAATCAAAGGAATAGAGTAAAAGATAGAGTTAGAAGCATGCACCTCTATTTTTATTGATCCATAGTTGTGGTTATATAGAATTTTTTTCGGCCAAAATCTATTACAAGCCAGAAAATATTAAGAAGTTGGATGATCCTAGCTAAATGATTTGGTTTTGTGCAACAAAGTATTCAAATATGCTTTGAGACATGGAAATATGATTTTGTAATATGCTTGATGTATATTTCATAATTCAAGTAGAAGACAAATTATATCATGGTCAGACCAGTATGTGTCTAATATAAAGAGGGTGTATTGTGAAATGGGCACATTTGACCATACATGGTCAATAAGTGTGTTTTGTACATGCTTTATCTTATCCAAAAGAAAGAAGAGATTGTAATTGCACATGTAGTTTTCCAAAAAAAAATTTGTGGCACTATTTTGTAGCATGTCAACATTGAAGTCTCCTAGAATGATAATGGTTTCATTCATATGTAAATGGTGTCATGCATTTGAAAAAACATTCATTATGTTGGGAAATGTTGCATGCAGAGCTGCATAGAGATTCAATATTGCAATTTGAAATTCAGAGAAAATTACTCTTTCTAGCACCATATCAACATTATTTTCTTCAAAATGCATATGATCCAAAATTGTTATATGTTTTTTCACTAATATCATCACTCCATGTGTAATGTAACTGGATATGCAATTTTGATTTGGAAATTGCATGTTTTTGCATGCATAATGTCATCTATGTTTCTTGCAAGCACAAAATATCAGATTGCATTGTGTCATAGTCACTGGGTATATCATTCACATGTACATTTAAGATACACATGTCAAGTGAGAGAATTGATACAGATGAGTTTGTTTGTATGTATTGGTAATCATATTGTAGATGTAATTTTGCACTAGTTCGAAGGCGTTGCATCTTAGTATCGACTTTATGTTTGAATTTGAAGCTATCTTTTGTAAAAGCGCTTAGAAAATACAAGGAATCTATGTTTCTAACATGAGACAGAGCTATATATACAAGTCCATCTATCCATATTCCAACAGGGTCAAAGGCAACACTATAAAGTTTTATCCCTTGTGATTTGTGGATTGTACGTGCACATGCATGTTGAATTGGAAACTTTTTTTGAACCTTCAGTTGACTTGTCTTTTCTGATGTTGATATTGGTTTTGATATTCACAATATAGGTGTCCATTCACGTGAAGTGTTTGAATTATATAGATAAGCTAACTTGTTGGCTTGTCGGTGGCCAATATGCGGGTCATGGATGTTAATCCATAGGACATTAACTTTTTATGTTTTGGTATAAGCTTTGAGTATTCCATTTGTACCATTCACCAGGCCATCTTGTGAATCATAGCTGCAGACATATATTTCAACTAGAATGTCTAATTCTAGGACAAGTTGCAGAGCGAATCTTCTTCAGTATCTCCTGCAGTATATGAAAATGCATCGAATATGAAAAGGGCATTGTTATGCAATACCTGGTCGATGTTGTCATGTACAATGGAGTGTGAATCTATTTGATATCATTCAACATCTATTGCTTGATCTATATTTTAATTTATGATTTTCAAGATGTTTCTTAGTTATGTTTAGATAATATGAAAATAGAAAAAAATATAAGTATAAGTTTGGGAGTGCATACCAATTCTCCTATGTATCCTTCAACCTTTGTTCGTCTCAAATCTAGTGCTCCATGGTTTCTATAGCATATGATAGAGAAACAAATCTACGGTTAGTTCCCAACCATATAGAAGAGATAAGGAAAATAAAACAATAGTATCAATTTTCTTAGTACATAGATTGAGTATTTAGCTAGCAAATTGCAAAACACCGTCCCAACAATTTTCTGTGTGTAAAGCCCATTTTATAAACTATATAGAAGAAATTTAGCTAGCAAATCACAAAACATCAGCCTAACAATTTTCTGTGTGTCAAGCCCATTGGCCAAAATAAATTTAATAGTTTAACAATACTTTTTTCGTCTTCTCAACAACTATTGGAAGTCTAAATGCTTATAAGAGTTCTATTTATCATGTGGGAGGATACTCCAAAATCCACATTAATGTTTGGACCCAGATCGCTTTGTGTTTTATCTTCATCCTTTACCTAGGATTTTCATTTCAGGTCCTGGAACTTTCTCTTTATAACTACTGAAATATGTCACCAATAAAGATGGATAATGCCTGACAATGGTGTGCAATTTTGTTTCAGCATGGTTACCTTTGTATCATATTTATCCCTTCTACAACTAGCTATAGTTTTATTTTTAAAAAACATTTTTGAAAAGCATGTAGGTACTCATTCCCGGGCAAGGTGGGAATGCCATCGAGGGCATGGTGTGAAAGATAAATAATTTCCTTATTCAATTGAGACATTAGATTTCCATTTCATCACATAAGACAAAGGATCAGGATTTGTACTGCTAGAAAAAATGACAGACGGTGTTGTGCAGACGACATCGGCACACATATGGTGCAGAGTTTGGGGAAAAAATTGGAGGAAAATTTAAGAGCAGGAGGAAAAGATATGCCAACCTCTATGGAAAGTCTGCAGGATATGAATGATGAATAAATACCTAAACATTCTTACTTGCAAAATGTAAATAGTAAATAGTAAAGAACGAATACGAATGAAACTATGGTATTGAAACTTACTTGTCAATGATGAATGACAGAATCGCAGGTCCAATTGCGAGTGTCTGATTTGAGCCCTGCAAAGTGAAATAACATGTCTAGGAATTACCTAGGATTTGCATTTCAGGTCCTGGAACTTTTTCTTTATAACTTACTAAAATATGTCACCAATAAGGATGGATAATTCCTGACAATGTTGTGCAATTTTGTTGTAGCTTGATTACCGTTGTATCATACATAGCCATTCTACACCTACCTGCAATTTTCTTCTACAAGAACATTTTGCAAAGGCAACAAGCTTGAAATTGTCTTTCCATGTAAAAGACATGGGTTTGATCCCCGTAAGGGTTAGGTAGGTACCCATTTCCGTGCAAGGTGGAAATATCATCGAGGGCAAGGTGGGAAGGCTAAAGAATTTCCTTCAATTGAGGTTTAGATTTCCACTCTGTCACATACGGCAAGGGACCAAGATTTGTAATGCTAAAAAAAATGACAACTGGAGTGGTGCAGACGACATTGGCATGCACATGGGTCAGAATTTGGGGAAAAAATTGGAGGAAAATTTAAGAGTAGGAGGAAAAGATATGCCAACCTCTATGGAAAGTCTGTAGGATAAGAATGATGAATAAATACTTAAATATTCTTACTTGCAAACTGTAAACAGTAAACAATAAACAACGAATATGAATGAAACTATGGTACTGAAACTTACTCGTCAATGATGAATGATAGAATCACATGTCCAATTGTGGGTGCAGAATTTGAACCATGCAAAGTACAAAAACAACTCCAACTACGGGTGTAGGACTTCAACCTTGCAAAGTTGAAGCAAACAAAAGCAAGAAGCAAGCAACAAACCAATGAGAAAGCACCAACAGGTCTAACTGCAGGTGCAAGACTTGAACCTTCCAAATTTGAACCAAACAACAACAAGCAACAACCAACGAATCAGTGAACAAGCAACAAATGTTCACTGCAAGATTGTATGCAAAGATTGGAGGAAAAATGTACTCTGAGAGGCCTATTTAAGTAAACATTTAAGACTCTTAGGCATGTTTAAGGGCCTCACGCTATGTAAATCACTACAAGATTGTATACAAAAATTGGAGGAAAAATGTACTATGAGGGGCCTATTTAAGTAAACATTTAAGACTCTGAGGTATGTTTAAGGGCCTTGGCGCTATGTAAACATTTAAGACTATGAAACCTATTCAAATACCTCAAAAAGAGTGTCAATGCTCAAAACTTTCCATATCTAAACATTTCAATAAAAATAATAAGACTTAAAATCTATTCTCCAATGAAATAATGACAAACAATTATTTTTTATTATATAAAAAATAATACTTTCTATTCTCTAATTCTAACGATAGTGCGTGTGCAAAAATTTGTAATCAAAGTACAAGTTAGAGTTAATATGAAATCAACCACGAACTAAAAAGTGAAATATAACCATGAATCTTTATATTACACATAGCATGATGTAGGATAAGTTCAATGTCCAAAGGATGCATTCCGTGGTATGCAGGGATATTCACCCACATTAACTGATAGATTTAGAGGGCAGATTTCTCACATCACCTGGTCCCAACCAATCTCGCCTTGAGGAGCTTCTCTACCTCCACGAGATTGGAACTCTCGACGCCGCTCACAAAAGATACTGTCAGATCATGTTCTAGCTTCAGTAAGGCTATTTTTCGATTTTTTTTTTGAAGAAGACACAATACCAGATTGTCTACGGTAAACAATATATTCCCGTGCTTACCATTTCTGCCGATCCTCGTGTGCCATTTACACGCTGTTTAATGTGTTAATTAGTTTCACTCTTTAATTTAATTGTATGTCAATTACTAAATTACTAATTAATAAAGATCTACATTTAAATGGCCAGAAACAACACTTATAATAATAATAATAATAATAATAATCTATTTTTAAGGTCACGGCCAAGCCAACACACCAAATTGGTGTATGAGACCCCTTTGTTTGTGGATACCCTACCCTCCTCTAGATTTAAACCTGTAACCTCTCAAGAGGAAACACATGTTCTTAACCATTAAACCCACTCAAGTTATTATTATTATTATTATTTAAGATATGATGATAAAATTAATAGTAACCATTTATATACTCCTTTTTAAAATATCCAATTCCATATCCATGTTCCATTACAGTCCCGCATTGCCTATTTAGTTCCATGAAGCATATCGATAAAGAATTCAAAATCATTCCATAAAACAACACCAAAATTCACTAAATTTTAAAGTTCATGTGATGTTTAATATTTTATAATATTAATATCCAAGACAATTTAATTTTAAAGAATTAAAATCATAAAAAATAATTCTTCTAAAATAACCTAAATTATGAGATATTTGGATTCAAACCATGCATTAATCGATCTCACCCATATACACTGCTTTATTTTTTCTTTCGAATCTGTCCAATATTTCTTTAAAAAACAGGCTGATAACTAATAAAATTGTTCAAACCTGTTGGTTAAGAATTGTTTTCGCTAAATTCTATGTAATTATTAATAATTTAATTTGAAGGATTAGGCTTGTAGGGGTGTAGATCAATTGGTAAATACCATATAAATGAAAGAAAATATGTAA
Organism: Picea mariana; assembly: GCA_032191745.1. Classification (NCBI taxonomy): domain Eukaryota; kingdom Viridiplantae; phylum Streptophyta; class Pinopsida; order Pinales; family Pinaceae; genus Picea; species Picea mariana. The sequence continues at coordinate 17,327 of JASDQU010251063.1, forward strand.
AAAGAGGTCTCAACATCCCAGTACTCAAAAAAAAATACATATATTAAAAAATTAATAAAACTTAAATATATTAAAATAAAAAACAGGTTAATAAAATTTTAAATGTTATTTTAAATATATATTAATATTATACTGTAATTTAGTCACTCAATGTTGAAAAGTTACCCAAAAAATCCAACCATATTAAGGGTTGGTTGTTGTGGTTTCTCAAGCCAAAAGTTAATCCGACTGCCAAGAAAATCAGAACAAATTAACAAACAAACAAAAATACTATAATATAATTTAAATAAAAATCAAATTAATACTTTTAAGAATATATAAATATATATTTAATTTTTAATAAAATCTCTATATAAAATATCAATTTAAGAATATATAAATATATATTTATTTATTAATAAAATCTCTATATAAAATATGGATTTATTGTTAAACTTTTTAAGTGTCAGTTTAAAAAATGGAGGTGTAAGCAATAGCATCTACAGCGATAAAGTTGTTAAGAGGTATTACGATATTTTATTGTTAAATTTTTTAAGTGTCAGTTTAAAAAATGGAGGTGTAAGCAATAGCATCTACAGCGATAAAGTTGTTAAGAGGTATTCTGAGAAACCAGAGTTGATCCATGTACATGAAGCATGAGTAAAAACAAAGAGGTGAGAAACAATAAATATGAAAGAGAGAAACCCTAAGGGTCCGCCTTATGGAGTGAACACGAATAAATATGAAAGAGAAAGAAACCCTACGGGTCGACTCTATGAAGTCACACCGAATGGTTATTCTGTGTTTTCTCCAAATACCGTTGAAAACAACTCTTTCCACAGAAATCTCATTGATTAAAACTGTTAAGCTTGTTTTCATGAACAATGTTGTTGGTAGTCAGAGGGTTCGTTATTGTCGGAGACCATATGGAACAGTATGGCATAGTAGACTACTTGCCCAAGGAGCCCATGCCTGGTTATATCGTTTTCATGAATTATGATCCTACCTCGCGGCGTCTCTGAGTTTGCGAGGCTTTTTGCTTGACTGGAGCTTTGTGAGCGCACTGGTGAGTGCTCCTACCGACAACGCAACTCTGTCAAGGGTAAGGGTGGCTGTTGGGAAAGACATATGTTTATTATCGTTAAAAATTATGATGATATTGGATTCCAGATGTCCTGAATTATTCATGGCCTCGTATGCTTGGTCCGTTGTCATGACTTCATCGCCAATCACAGCCACCACGTCATTACCTTTCCTCAATAAAACTATCCCAACTGCCAGTTTTGCAAAATTTCCATACAATTATGTTGACCAAGTGTTCATTGCGGTACGCACATCAATTAAAGAATAGGCAGTAAATATACCAAGCCCGGCGGAGAAACTAGTAGAACTGTGTGCAGTTCGGAAGGCATTGTATTTGCTTTCGTCGCGTTTGGGAAATCTGGCCAAACCAGATGCCTGCCTGATCGGCATTTTCGACCTTCTGCCTGTGAGGATCTTGTGTGGATATATCTCCACCCACTTCGTCAGAATCGTTCAATGCATTTTAGCAAAATTTTTAGAGTATCTTTCAATTCATCATTAAAGTAAACTAATTAATTAAGAATGATGTGAACAAAATACATGTGATCATATCTTAATTGTTGGAAATTGTAATTACAAGTTTGTGATATTTTCACCTCTTAGCTGATTTCTCTACAAGTCTCAGTCTTAGAAAAAGTTATTGGAACCGAGTCTCAACTGATTTCTCTCTCGGAAGAAATCATTGGAGCCGAAGCTCATCTCTCTCATTGTATTTTGTATTAGCCCATACCGAAGTTTATTAGTATCAAACTTTTGTGTATTGTCTTATTTTTCAGGCAATGGTCTTGAGAACTTTGTCGCATAGCCTGTTTGGTGCGAAGTATTTCAAACTGCGTTGCACAGAGTAGATTGCACGCAATGTTGATCCAACGGATATCAACCTTCAAATTGGTATTAGAGCAGGTTCTATCAGAACAAGTTTGTTAAAGCAGAAATTTTGTTGAAAAGTGAAATATGGCTTCTACCTCAAATTTGCAACCTTCCACTTTTACAAGCAAGAATAATGAGATGTGGTCATTGACCATGAACGATTTGTTCCGAGGTCAATATGTATGGGAAATAATTGATAATGGCTATATAGAACTAGTAGATCAGGAAACATGCAATGCCCTCACACAAGCTGAGAGAGATGTCTTGAAAGATCAAAGAAAGAAGAATGGAAATACATTGTTTTACATACATCAAGCCATGCATGAGAGCATACTTCTAAGAGTTGCATAAGCAAAGAAAGCCAAGGAAGCATGAGACATATTACAAACCTCTTATCAGGGTATGGACAAAGTAAAGACTACAAAACTATAGATTCTTAAAAGATATTTTGAAACCATGTTAATGAAAGATTCAAACACAATAGATTCATTCTATACCCACTTCATTTAATTAATAAATCAAATTAAGTCTCATGGTGAAACCATAGAAGACATAAATGTTGTTGAGAAGGTGCTTAGGAGTCTTTCTCCTAAGTTTCATACCCTTGTTGTGACTCTAGAAGAAGGCAAAGACCTTATGTTTAGATGAACTGCAAGCTTCCCTCATCAATCATGAACACATATTGAATAGGTTAAGTATGTCATTAGAGAATGCATTTTCTGCGCAGTCATCTATAAGCTGTGGAAGAGGAAGGGGGGAGATAACTCTAGAGGTAGAGGAAGAAGGTCTGATAGAACTGGATGCAGTAACAATTCTGGAAATGCTGGTGGAAGAGGTCAAAACCCAAGTACCAACAAGTCAAGTTGTCAAAGAACTGACAAATCAAAGATTCAATGCTATTACTATAAAAGTATGGACATTATGCATATGAGTGCAGAAAGAGACAGTATAATCATCAGAACAAGGAAAGTCAAGATGAGTTAGACAACACAAATAACCAAACTTGCCCTATGTTTATGGCGTGCACTGTAGAAATCTCTAACATAATAGAAATTCTTAATATAGTGTCACTAGTTGAATGTAATGTTGCTCAAGAAAGTCCATGTGACATATGGTACTTCCATTCAGGCTGCAGTAACCAGATGACAAGAAACATAGAATTGTTTTCTAGTTTGGATGAGACAGTCCAAACCAATGTTACACTTGGAACAAATATCCAAGTCATTAGCTTAGGGAAAGGAAATATAAATATTTTAACCAGACAAGGAGAACAAAAAGTTATCTATTATGTATATTATGTTTCTGGTCTGAATCATAATCTGATGAGTACAGGGAAACTGTTACAAAAATGAAATAGAATCTACATGGAAGATAATCACTGTGTGATCATGGATAAATGCCCAAACAATATTCTTATTTCAAAAATCCATATGACAAGTAGTAAGATGTTTCGATTGACATTAAAGCCAGTCAAGAAGAAGAATACAATGTAACTGTTGATAAAGGAAAAAGCGTGCAATTAGACATTGCACTGACAACAGAAAGTGCGCGTAGTTCTAATGACGAAAATAATGTGCGCAATATCAAGAAAGGGGAAAATGGCGCAGAGATGAAGACAACGTTTCAATATGAAATACATGATGATTCTTGGCTATGGAATTTCAAATTTGGACATTTGAACTTTGGAGGTATGAAGCTGCTATGTAATGTTTCTGACTTGGCTAGTCTAGGAAACGTTGCTAATGTGTGTGTAGGACCAAAGGTTTACATCATATAAATGATCATACAGATAATAAACACGAAAAGGGACTGCAAAGATTGTATTATGATATCTCCGTGGATTACAAAATGGCTGAATGGAGCTAAATAAACTGACAATACTTGACTAGATCAATAAACAAAGGATCTTAGAAGGAATACAAATAAGGAACTGCAGCTGAATAAAATAATAGCACTCGACTAGATCAAAAGACAAAATGATTTTAGCGAGAATACAAATAAGAAACTAAAAGATAATAGTTGGAATATGGTAGCACTGTGGAATCAATGAAGAATGATGGAAGACCTGGATGATCTTCTCGGTGACTAGGGTGTGTCTTTCAACACCGAAATCAACCAACTTGTGTCTTCCTCTTGGAATACACTGAACTATCTCTCCTGAGATGCACCTCTTCTCCTCAATGACACGTCATAATCTGCATAATGATGAATTAGGTCACTGACCCTTCCTTTATAGCTTTCCAAAACCCCAAATTATGCTAAAACCCTAATTCGTTGTTGACTTCCAAAACCCTAAATCACTGTTGAAACCCTAATTCATTGTTGACTTCTATTTTTAGCTCATATTGACTTAAAAGTGATTTTAACCCATTTTAGCTCATTGTCACTTTCCAAATATAACACTTGTGACTAGAGTGACCTCTAGTAACCTTGTTTACCCCTCT
>JASDQU010251065.1:1016-16311 GCA_032191745.1 Picea mariana
TGCAACACTTTCTCCAAGTGAGAGAGGTGATTGAGGTTGGAAGAACAGGTGGTTTGGCCTGTGAGCGACTCTCTCTCCAGGTGAGAGAGTGCGCAGAGGAAGGAGAGAACTCCTGGAAGGAACCCTGTCGCTGCCACAGAGCTCGGAGACTTCTGGTCCGGTCTGTTGCTGTAACCCAAGGCAAGGGAGGTTAGCAGCCGAAGGACTGTCTAGGTGACAGAGAAGGTGTATACTCCTGAGGTGGAACAGGCATGTGGGGAAGGAGAGTCTGTGGACAGTGAGCATGGGTGGTTCTTAGGAGAGAATTCCTTCCTTGTGACTATGTGTTTTCCCTGTAACCTTAGCCTAGCCTAGGATTCCTTGCCTTGGGATGGAGCTTAGTCCCAGCTCGGAGGTGACCCACTACTAAGCTGACGAGCAGTGTGGTCTAAGGCTGGGAGGTTCGTGGAAGCCCTGCACTTGGTTGGTGGAACTACCACTATTTCAAAGATAAGTACCAGATGATGCTTTAATTATGTTTTTGTATCTCTGTGTATTATAATTATCATGTATTATGTTGTGCATTTGGATTAATGTTATTGCCATGAATTATTTATGTTAGTAATATTTCTTATGCTTACTCTGAGTTTAAATGTATTCCATTGCTTAAATGCATGTTGTTTTATAACCTGAGAGTGAGTGTTATATTTCCGCGAAGTATGTTAGTCGAAAAAGTAGTGCTACATCTACTACCTTGAAACTTGCGCCCAAGAGAGGTGTGCACTTCAGCCCTAGAAGATGTACTTGCTAAAATTTCCAAATGACAAGTGACTAGTGTTTCCTCAATGGGGAAATCACCTTTATTTATACTAGACTTGACAGACCAAAAGTGGTGTATATTGGCACAACAGGGACGACCTCAATAACTCAAAAAATAATTAATTATTACAATAAACATTAATTATTTTTCACATATGGTGGAGCCGACATGTACCCTTTACATCACAATTAGGGTTACAGGTAAATCTTACTCTCATACAATATAGCAAGGGATCTCACACATCCACTAGTGCTCAACCACTAGGGGCACGTCCACCTGTGCTCAGCCACATGGACGTCCTACTCAACAGATCTCTATCTCACAGAGTCCACAGGAGAATCATCTGGAGTACCATCTCAAACCTAACTCAACTGAGTCCACAAGGCAAGAGACCACACGTCATAACAACTCAGTCCAAAGTCTGATGCACACCCATCACATGGGCACCTTCACCCCACACAGGGGTACACATCGTCTCATCTCAATCCAAAGAGGAACGACACACCCATCTCATGGGCACACCCAACACATGGGATCTCTCACAAGTCGACTCACTTAGCCTAAGAGGAGAAAGTGTCGTGGAGGATGTCTCACGAAGTTGTAATCATCAACAGTGTGCTCGGCTGAGGCGAGTAGGCTGGTGCAATCTGTTTTCAGAAAATCCAATTTTTTCCCTTTGAAAATCTGGACTAGTATTTCTGGTATTGGTTCTGGTTTCCTAGTTTTCTGATACCAATGAAAACTAGGGTTTCACTTTTCGGAGGCTCTGGCCACTGAAAAGGTGCACTCAATCTCCCAATGAGTTCGCTAGGCTAGGGCGCACTTCCCTAGATGGTTTTTAGGCTGAAATTCCCTTCCAATAAAAAGCCTTAATTTTCTTGTACGACAACAGTGACGTTTTTGGTTACTTAATAAAAGGTGTTCTACTCAATTTAGCTCTGATTCCATGTTAAATTTAAAGCTGCTATTAAGTTCTTTTTATTTTACTAGACAAAAATAGCATAAGCATGATCACTAAGATAAACAAAATCACAAGGTACACAACATTTTATTCTGGGAAACCCTCATGGGGGAGAAAACCCAGCAAAAACTTCCTTAATATAGATTGTCAATACAATGCCAGGATAAAAGACCAAACACTAGAGAATATCCAAGACTAAGTAATGTGCCTCTCTCTTCTCCTTCTACTAACTACAGCTTCCTTCAAACTTGCACACTAGATGAGTGACTTGAGTGAGTGAGTGAATGAAGCGCTAGCCTCTCTTATTTATACTAGCTGAGGAGCGCTACGGTTGTGTYTTTTCATCAAGCAGGACCAACTTCTCCAACTAGTAGCTAAAACCACTTTAATTATCCCTAGGGGTCGACTTCCCAATTAGCATCATGTAAACATGGTTTGACCAATCCACAATAGRGGTTTTGGTCATACATAAGTCTCGATATGATCAATCCACAAAATGGGATGGATCTATTTAATAATAAYTCAATTATAAGTAGAATATACTTCGCAATTACAATATTTCAACACCAACGACTAGTAGTTCAATGGCCTTTCTTCTTGGAGTGGTTACAAGCAAGGGATGTCTTGTTTGATGCAAGCTTCTTGGTCTTCTTCTTCTTGTTCCAATTGATCTACTTGCCACTTCTTCCAAGTGTTGGTGCAAGTTGTGCCTTTGCACTCTCCTCATCATTGCTCTTCTTCAATCCACCACAAGAAGGATGGAGTAGTAGTGTGTCACCACCCTCATTCGTTGTTGCTCTTTTTTTTATGAGTGGGCCAAATCTGCCATGTATTTTGCATTCACAAATGTGATCTTGTTGTTTGTGTCCTTTTCCTTTTCGCCTTCGAAACCTAGGCCTTCATGATTGGTCCTCAGTTCAACTACAATGGGACTTATGTTGCCTTGTCTTCTCTTTCCTAGCCCTTGTCCATCGCAACCCCTCTACCTTAGTAGTTTGGAACCAATGGCTCTAGTATGCTTTTCAAATTCACTAAAAGATTCTTGAATGTCCAAGGAAGGTGAGCTTTCTAGATTTATCTCAGTCATGGTGCTAGCTTCAATAGTGGCAATGGAATGTGGCTCTACTTCTCTGTGCTTTTGGACAGTTTCTTGTAGCTTTGTCAATTCTTCTTCCTTCTCTTCCAACTCTTATTGTATTTGAGTCATCATCTGAGTGAGTCTATCTCTTGCCAACAACTATCCAATTGAATGACCTTCTATCCCAATTATACAAGTTAAGTTTTGCTCTTGCCCCAATCTACCATAACTACGGTGAGGGGGTCTCGACATTCATCAAATTAGTTCTTTATCAATGGAAGATGTCTTGTTGAGGTCTCAAGGTTCTCCATCTTTGCCATCCTCTGATCATACATCCGGACCTTCTCCTTCAAGTGCATGTTCTCTTGTTGAAGTTGACCATTGATGGCTTGTAGATCTTCCAACCTTTCTCTATTTGTTTTACCCATACTAAGTCTACTTTCTCTTCAAAGTTCTAACAATTGCATCATGGTCAAAGATTCAACCACTTTGATACCTTATGATTCATAAACAAGGAACTTATAGTCCATTTGCTTCACCGACATGGATACCTTGCCAACTTAAATTTATGTTCTCTATTCTTAGACTTATGCAAAGATATTAGTCTTCAGAATGGTTACAAGGCATATGTTCTTAATGTAGCTTGCACACAACCACCACCTAACAAAGTCAACAATAATCAAAATTATTATTGGTTTCTTTTTTGTTGTCACTAGAAAAGCACACAAGGATTGGCTATGCTTCTTTGCTTCAAGGCTTGAGTTCTTTCATATTTRCAATGCTTTGTTCTCAAAAGCAAATTGAATGACACACRTGCACCTATTGTGTTTGGRCAAAACTCCCTCACTGAGTCAATCCCTTTGACAATTCCGTCATTCACCTTTCTCTTTTAAAAGAAGGCACATTCAGCTGTATACAAACATGAAGTAAAAGTTTAAGTGAAGTGATAGAATGATGAGCTCTTATTGTGCAAAAATGGTTGYGGCTCAACATTGTTACGCTCATCCAATTGTCTAGGTATGTGTTGGCTATGTCCAAAAGATTATTAAACCCAACCATACACTTGTCATCAACACCCCAACAACAAAAGATACAAGGCTCTAGTATCAAGAATTAGCGAGGTTCTCTAKCATAAGAAATGCTAGTCAAACAGCAAACACAATATGTTACTCCAATAGATGAGGATATCTATATAGACCATAACACTTAGGCTCTACTCAATGTTTATGCTCCCAACATTGAAACACATATGGTTCTATCTCAATTCAAGCCAGTAGTCTTTATCATAATGCTACCAGATTTATGTACAATGTTTAGGCAACCAATAACTCAACTCAATACTCAATGTTTATGCTCCCAACATTGAAACACATATGGTTCTATCTCAGTTCAAGCCAGTAGTCTTTATCATAATGCTACCAGATTTATGTACAATGTTTAGGCAACCAAGAACTCAACTCAATGAACCAATACATGTTCTTATCATTGATATGTACAAAAAAAGAAATGAATTAATACATGTATGAGACGGTAGCTAATTAAAGCATGTGAGAAATGGCTTTGTTATGTGAACCATGTGAATGATGGTCACCCATTAAATACAAGGAGTGGTTGAGCTAATTAAACCATGTATCACCATGATACATTCACATAGAAGCTTCACTAAATGCCAACCACCTTAAAGTGATGCCCACATATATTGAGGCATACTATGCCAAATCAATAGGAAGGAGAGCATTACAAACCTCAGCAAACGGTCCAACCCAATACTCACACCCCAACAAACACAGTGCAATGCACTATGTGGAAGGGAGAGAGGTGTACGACCTGTACGGACCCGTACAACTTCAAGATTTCTCTAGGAATGCATACGGCCTCACATGCCCCTTCCAATTGCTAGGTACAACTTGTGTGCAGCCATGGGCAAGCGAAGAACTTGTCGTGTCTTCTCTCAAAAATAAATAAGCTTGGCAATAGAATTAGAAACTAGCCAAATTTATACAACAGCTAGGTAATGGCACCCATAGATCTCTGATTTCATAATAAAATGAACAGTGGTGAATATAGAGCTATTGGAAATCTTTAGTTGCTAACGAAAAACGAAATTTTGAAGTAAATCTAGAAAGCTACAACAGGGATTGAATTCTCCCATCATTAAAATAACTAGGCAATGATTGAAATACATAGCATTAATAGGAAAACGAATTTTTGAGTGAAGCTAACATAAATACAGTGGGAAATTCTACATTTTAACCATGAATTCAACTACAAGCAATATATTAAGCATAGCCAAGAACAACAATAAATAATACACAATATTTTATCCTTGTCATTCTTAATTGTCACCATTAACACACTTAGAGCAGCACATTAAACAAAATATGATCGGCAAGATCTCTCACACGAAATTTACTCAATAATCACAAAAAAATTCACATGATGACACCATATTTACCCTAGAAACCCAAATGGAAAAACCAGCTTCAAATGGTTAAGCAATATCTGATTATAATGCAACTCATGGCTCTCTACGCATACTCCCCTCTTTGGCCAAAAGGCCCTTTGAGAGTCAAGTTACAATGAGATATAGGAGTTGGGGGGTAATGTGAAGGCCGTGACACTGACCTTTTGTTGGAGATTTGCAACTTTGGGCAGTCATTCTCCACAAGAAAGTACAAGAAGACCCATCTACACCATTACAGAAGCCCCAGGAAGAAGTTGAAGACCCAGGAAGAGAAGTCGGCCCCACAGGAAAAATAATAATAAAATTGAAGACCCAGAAATAAGAAGTCGGCCCTAGATTGGCGCCCAAATCAGTAAATTACAAGACTGACTCATTTCATTTTGGCATTCAAGCAACTCCTTCTGCGGTGCACACAAGGCAGTTGCAGTTGCAGCTGCAGTTTTGGCAGTTTTGCTTTTTTTGGGTTACTAGTTATCTTGGAGTGTGCGCTACACTTGGAGAAGCTCTTGCTTGGTTATTCTTGGTCATATAATTGAGGAGCTAGGTCTTGGTGATGCTAGCCTTGGGGAGGATCTTCTCTGTATGGTATTTTGGCTATTGATGGTGATGTATCAGTAATATCTTGGACTGAATTCTTCTAGAGAGGTAGTTGGGTTTTCTCCCAAGTTTGGGTTTCCCAGGATAAACTCTTGTGTTCATGTGATGTCTTCTTGTATCTACTATGCATGGTTAATATTTCTAGATCTTGTTATTTTCGATGCATTGTTATAGTTGAGATTTTCAGTGTATAGTTATTCTATGATAATTGTTCTATGAAAGTGAATCTGAGAATCATGTAAAACATCAACACCTTTCAATTCGCGTTCCTCTCTTTTCTTCTCCTATTTTCATTTTTCTATTTTATTTAATTGTTTTTTTTTGTCTCATTTATTTTATTTTATTTACACTTGCATTATCCTTTCTAATTTATCTAACCTTCATTAATTGTTTGCAGGTACCAAGTCTTAGAATCATTTGCTTATTCGGATCCATTTTGGATCATTGGAAAAAGGAGGTGGGACGTGAAAACTGCATAGATTGACATTTCCTAATTGTAAATCATTTAGCTGATAAGGGAACTCTATGGAGAACCATCAAGTTAGGTGATTGTAAGGACTTTATACTTGATCATTATTGGGTGAATGACGCATTATCTTGGAAAGGACATTGAGTGATTCCTTAAAGCTAACGAATGAAGGAACTAACCCTTTAGGTAGTTAGTGCCCTAAGTGGGGCAAAGTGTCGAGTATGTTTGGATAGCCATTAAAAGAGGGAGATCGATTTCTTTATAAATCTAAAATCTAATAACATAACCTATCTTCAATACATGATATAGATTAAACACATGATATAGATTAACCACACCTAAGTTGAGCAAATCAAGTGTATGGCGCAAAGACTAAGTAATGTCGGGATAGCACATCAAATGTTTCTCCATAAAATATTCTATCTATCTTTGTCCATAAGGATGAACTTACGGAGAAATGCATTAAACACTATTAGTTTAAGAAGTCAATAGTTAGTGGGGGATCAATATCCTTGTACATAGGCAAGACCTAATTGTGATAGGGGTTGACCTCAAGGGAAGTCCTTTCTGCTTCAATAGAATATTATGTAGCTTATATGACTTAATGTTGCTCATTATCATATGATGGCCAATCGTAGGAAAGCATTTTCCTACCCTACCTACCTTTGCAAGAAGTGATGGAGCATCTCTAGAAAGACAGCCCGAGTATGTTTGTGAATGCAAGATCAACAAGGAAGACACTTGTCCTATGATTTGTCGCTTATAAGTAAAAGACCAAAAGGACTTTTGTACATCGAATAAGAATGTGATGATGTCAGAGTGATGTCGGGGAGAGACAGGGTCAAAATCACGATAGCCATGTGATTAATCCCGAATCAAAGGATAGGGATGAATCTCAGGTTTTCTTGAAGGTCCTTCTAAGATTCCTACCCGAAACCTTGATGATCATTCAACGATAGGAGATTGACACTTGAAACTGCAGTGAAAAGAGTGGTGAATTAATGGTAGATCGGTGGGGGTTTACTACAGAACTAGCCCACAATCGATTCTCAGCACACCCCTCACCATATCACCACTCCTAACAAGAGTAGGAGGGCTCAACCTAAGAATTCTCAACACACCCCTTACCAGGGCTCAACCTAAGAATTCTCAACACACCCCTTACCACTACTAATAGTAGGATGGTTCAACCTGAGAATCCCCAACGTAACGCATTCCAAGAGTTCAACTCTATCCTGAGGTTTCCCTAAAAAAGCAAAAGTAGGGAATTCCAATTGTTGGCAACTCTATCATCAAAGCTCAACCTGTCAGATCGCCAATTTAGTATGGGGTATTTACTGCTCTGCGGCAGTTAGCCTGCTGTAACTGCAAGCTTCTTCTATCACTACCACGGTATATTATAAGAGATAAACTCGATCACAATGTATTATGTAAAGGTACAAAAGCTAGCAATCACCTAATATATGTATATATTTTAAGTGAGAAGGCCCATAAGATAATGGCATGCAGCAGGATGCACAAACCTATGACAAGTTTTCTAACCCTATATATAATGAAAGACCTATAAGTTCCTTGCAATGAGAGGTCAAGGTTACACGATGTTGTATAAGAACCTGCAACATATGATTTGCATTAAAATCCCCGGCAAAAATCAAAGTCAACTATTGAATTAAATAATGTATTTTTCCTACCTCCGGTCATCCTTGAAGAAAGATCAAAATGGTGACCGCATTAGTGGAAAAAGAATATCGATTTCTATAGTGGTTGGGGTGGCTCCAATCAAATTATTGAAAAATCTTCCTCTTGAAAGAGAAAAGGTGTCTTTCATTCCAGAGTTTGAGAAGGTGTGACAGGAGAGGACGATGCCTTGGGAAGGTGTGGCACGAGAGGACGATGCCTTGGGAAGGTGTGGCAGGAGAGGACAATGCTTTGGAACAGCACATCATGTCCTACAGCCTTGCGACCATGTGCATCAGAAAAGAATATTACCACACCTGGAATGTCCTATGAACTGTTTCCCTAAACATTCATAAAAGCCGCAGTATAACTGTTCTATATTTTTGCCTTTTTCCGGCAATATTTTCTGTTTAATTTTACCCGAAATCCAGCGAAAATTTATTGGAACTGCAGATTTGAGTGGTTAATTCTGTATAATCCGAGTGCCCCAGGGGTTTTTCAGCAAGCTAAATCCATTTCTGGATTCAGAAATGCAATTTAAACAACAAAAAATTGTGATTTCATGCAGATTTATGTCACCGGCAAAAATGGCCAAAACATAGAACAGTTAGACAACACCTTCTTAAAATACAACTATCATATAAATTCAAAAAAAAAATTGCTCGTAAATTCCCTTGCACAAGCACAAGCATTCTTTCAAAGCAATATTGGAATGCAACGCATCAAGAGACCCTATTTTTAAGCAACGTCCAAAAGCAAGACCGGAAGAAAAAAGGCAAATCCCGAATAGATTGTTCAGATGCTCCTGTGACATTCGGAAATAGAATATAAAGATTTGCCGATAAATTGATTACACTAAACATTCTTAAAGCCTTCGGAATTTTGATTTCATAAGATGTGCTCTATTTCCGGTTTAGTATATCCTAATTTTGTTAGGTGCAGACATCCCATACCATTGATGGATGATGGATGACACCTCACAATCTCAAAGTTTTAACATTATCATGTCCAGAAGATAAAACCATGAAACAAACCATTAAAATATTATTTTTCTTGGGCACTGATAATATTAGGAGGCCTGCGAGTAAGCAGAGTGGGGCTTTTCTTTGGAACTGATAATATTGATAGGCCTGCGAGTAGAGGCAGGGTAGAGCATTAAGTGTAAAATACCACAGAATGGTAACAGAACAGTCATAGATCAAGACCTAGTATTATTTACAAAATCATGTTTCCTCAAATTTAAAAGCACGATGTGCAATAAGCACAAAATTATACAGACACGAAATAGACATGTTCATAAGTTTGCATCATTAGCAGCTACTCAACGATCTTGATGTACTTGTATACATTTATGACAACATACAAATATCCCACTCAGAACTGAATACAAGTAACCAAAGAACTCTTAGAGCAGATTGGTTTTACGCTTCAGCAACTTTCTCCTCCTGTTTAACATCAGTGTTCTTGGCTCTCTTTGCTTCGTAATCTTTAACGGCTGCCTTGATAGCATCCTCAGCAAGCATGCTGCAATGAAGCTTCACTGGAGGAAGTGAAAGATGCTTTGCTATGTCACTGAACACATAAAAGCAAACCACAATAGGCATTTACTTGGAGAGTAATCCAAAACTTCCAGCTATGAGGTAATGCATGGCCATAAATATCTACTTCATTCAGCACCAAGTTACAAATGACTTTAATTCATAATACAGGTGATCCATCAGAGACTTGCAAGGAAAATAAGGAAGAAAACAACAGCAAAAAATGGGAAATAAAAGGTACGATGCAATATTTGAAATGATATTCACAAGAAAATAAGAAACATACCCCTGACAAACTTGAAAAGTTTTTGAACCTTCACAGTTTTTCTACCAGATATCAGACTCCCAAATTTATGGATAACATTTTTTGTGCCAGACTACAGGCTCCCAAATTTGGTGACAAAGGAGCATTAAAGGGACCAAACAAGTAGGCATGCCCAACTTGAATTTAAAGAGAACGCCCAGTTTATGTAAGCGAGATTAACAATACCAAATGACCACGCATATACAAATATGGTGCTCAACATTGTACTACACAAAATTTGGTATTTATAGTTCAGTTGAGTGTAAACAACATCGCAGTTGCACCCCACAAGATAACTGCCATGTGGATACATTCAGTTGTAAAAGTTGTCTGTTTGTGATCTGAATTAGTAAAACAAGTTTTCCTTCATATTTAGCTTAAAATCCAGGTTTGGAAACAGGAAATTGAGGTCTTAGGTCTCAGATATTTACATTACAAACAAATAAAATTGGTAATACTATTAACAATATAGTACTTACAAACGACCAGAACAAGTTATAACAGTAGATAAGATTTATAAATTACAGTGCATATGTGAAAAATGAACATATCCATCAAATGAGTCAATGGGATGTCTGTGTCCGATTGAAAAGAATGCATAGGAACCTGGAATATCCAGTACCCTTGTCAATTCATATCCCAGAGGAACCCTTAGCTTCAAATCATTCTACACAGGTGGTATTTCTCATTTTGAGAGCAATGATAATTATAAGGGTTGACATCAGCTAAAAAGTCCATTCTGGATAGGAAGCAGTGCCAATTGCTTCCCCCAAGTTCTGCCTGAAACACTTTCAATTTTTTCATAAGTAAAACTTTAGTGCTTGCTTAATTAAAATTAGAGTATGCTAATCCCAAGCTCTCAAACTGGTGTTACAAACTATAGTAATTTGGAAGGCCCCTACCAATCCTAAAAAAACTTGTTTTGCATGTCTGTTAGTCTGTGATGGTTTAGCCTTGGGTCATCATCTGTCCCATCTGGGTGTGCCTGTGCCTAGTTCTTTTTGTGGCAGCTCAGAGTCAGCCAAACACATTTTTGGTACAGAAAGAAATCCCAATTGCTTGAAGATGGATCAAGTCCCTGTGAGGCCACTCTACCCCTTCTCTAATGTTATGGATATCTATTATGGGATTAAAACCCAAGGACCACCAACTTTTCCAAAACATGGCACATTATTAGGATTGAAATCATATTTTCTGATAGAAGAATTCTAACTATATTGATAATCGGTCAGCTAGTTTAAGTTTTCCTTGTGTTAATTAGATTGTGATCATGACAATTTTGTCCTTGCAGATTACCTAGCCACACAGAGAAGGAAGCAATGAAGCTTGACCACCTCAAGCAGTTGCTTCCCTTTTAAGGGAGTGCACCCTGGTCTATATGCAGGGTCCTGCCACAGGCCTCTTCTAGAAGTCCTTGATGGCAAAGGCAAGAGTACTTTTCTCCCAGCCACACGGGAACCAAGCAAGCATAGAGTTAAATCAGGACAGGGCCTAAGTTTCTTTTCGTTTTATTTCTGGTCATGAGTAAGTGGATTTGGCATGCCCCATATATGGGGGCTAAAAATTGTCCTTATGTTTATTTGGACCTCATGATGCCCACCCAAATTTACTCTCCGACATTCTTTCCTCCAACATGACTAATCATTAGTTGCTTGGAGATTTTGTAACTACTCAGTTTTTCCCTTCACCTTTGTTACTCTGCTGTGCCCTTCTGCCTTTCCTTTTTTCCGTAATGTGCTTTGTACTTTTGTATAACAGAAATTCAAAGTATCTTTCCCCAAAAAGATATTTCAATAAAAAACCCCTTTTCCTGAAGTACCTTGTAATAATCCTCTCTATTTTATTTCCTCGTTTATGCTGCTAAGTACTTCTTTTCTTCATGCACTTACTTTTGAGGGTCTTATGGAAATAAAAGTCGTTTATTCTGGGACAAGGGATATTCAAGCCTCTTTTTCCAAAGTCCCTTCCTCGAAAAATTTATTAACATGTATCCTCGTAATCATTGATATTTTTGTTGCCATTAACTCTTCGTCTCTATGGGAACATACCCCTCAATTTTTTCTTTTGTAATGGGAAATAGTTCTTATTCTTTGAACTATTTTTCTTTTGCTTGTATTGTAGAGGGTCACTTGTCCCTCTCTAGTTAACACATTGTCCTCGTTTAAGAGATTTTATTTTTGTATAAACCCTCACTTTTTTAAATAAAAATAGTGAGAATAGCATGACAGAAGAACAGTGGATGCTACTTCCCTAAGAACAGTGGATGTTACTTCCCTTTTCTGAACTTCATTCTACAAGCATCTTCAAGTCCTTAGCTTCACCTTAAATGGATCAATTGATTTAAATGTATATCTTCTTTTGCAATTGCAGATATCAGGACTACAATGATTCTTGAGAAAATTCAACCTGCATCTTAGCCACAATTAATGCCACATTTCTTTGGGGTCAATGCTGACTCACCAATACTTGTTCCATAAATTCATAAAAAGGAGTTGGAAAGGATCTTTGCCAACATATCAAGGAACATGTGCTCATCTCCTCAAAAGATTCAACTTACTACTTCCAAGATGACAAACCAGTCCAGGACTTCGAAGAAAAATTCAAGAAACTGTTGATTAAAATAAATATTTCTCAGGCAGAGAATTGTACTACAACACAAATCTACTCCTTGAAATCCAAGCTGAATAAAAATTCTGCCACTCAGCAAACTGAACTTTCATCGTGAAAGATTGCCAATCATGATGCCATGGGCTTAAACATAAACTCCAAGTGTGACAACCCAGATTTCCAAAGAATCTACAATTCTCTTGTCCTATTCAATCTCAAGTAGAGGTAGCTTATAGCCAGTCAACACTGCTTCCTAACAAAAGTGATTCCACTGCTTAAGCTAAAATTCATGCTCAAAAGCTCTACATTGACTATGCTCAAAAGGTGGACCTGTGGCAAAGAAACTATTGATTGAAGTCAATAGTTCCCGATGAAGATTTCTAGAGTAGAAGACAAATCTAACCCCTGAAATTCAAGCTGAACTGGCATTACTCGAACTTTCATCCTTAACAATTGCCATTCCTCATGCCATGGACAATAAGCAAACTCCAAGTAAAAGAACCCCAATTTCAACAATCTTCCAAACCTAGTCTACAATTACCTTATCCCATTGAATCTTATGTCAATGTGGGAGCATTACCTGAATGTTTCAAACATGAAGGAAAACATGCAAGAGAAGTTAAGCACAATAGGTGAAGAACCATAGGCACATGGTGGAGTCAAGAGCACAATGGGCCCAAATCTCCTAAACCTTGAATTCTGCAGACTTGGCACAACAGTCTGCAACACATGGATTATAACAGATATATATTACACGAAAAATTAAATGCTCACAAGATGTAAATTTTTCTCAGACCCCAACCCGGTTTCAAGTCTCAACAATTTTCACTGTTTAATGCCCAACCCACATTTCATTTCACTGCTGTAAATGATATCAGCATAAACAGAGAATTATAACAGGAAACACAAGAGCCTCTTAACAGCAAACTGAACCGGAAATAAATGCACAAACTCAGAAATTTAAACACTGAGATTTTTAGTCAAAACAACCCTGGAAAAACCCGCAAGGGGAAAACCAGTGAGAGAGGGGCTTTTTATTATTCTTGAACTCGGAGGATACATTCTTTTACAGCAGAAAATCTTCAGCAAAATTACAAACTTATCTCAAGATTTGTGTCAAGCATCTACCTCAAAAACCAAGCCAAATCTCCTTGAAAAACGTGCCGAGGATTTCAGTGCTGTACAGCCCTCGTTTTCTTTGTTAATTACTGTATGAACTGTATGGATTTATGCTCAGAATTCCGTGCCCAACTGCTGCCTCAATTTCTGTGTCAACTCTGTTGTACGGCTGCCTTGAAATGCATGCCAAACTGCCTCAGAAATCATGCTGTCAAAATCCTCAATTTCTGTGCCACCAATCTGTTGTATGGCCTTCAGAAATCCGTACTGTACAGCCCTCAACAAATGCTGAAGCTTCTCCTTGATTTGTGTGCCAGCAATCTTGCCTTGGAATGTGTGCCTTAGCAGCTAACTCGCCCTCTTTTTTTCATCTCTTCTCCTTAGCTCTCTCTCCTCATTCAATGCTCATGAATGACATTGGTGCACCTCATTTCCCTAGGGTTAGCTTTTGCTATTCCAAATGAAGAGTCACTTGATCTAATGGCTGAAATTTCATCTTGGGCCATCAAGATCAACAGTAGTGATTAAATGTCTCTTTAGTCACTGTTTTCATGAAATATTCTCAAAGTCACTTTTAACTTTATATTCTCATAAAGTTAATGTGCTAGGGACCACATTGGACACTTTCCCACATACTAGGCGCCTAGGCTATGTGAGAAACACTTGTCCAAGGTACACTTTTTAACACACCCTCTTACCGACGAAAGTGTTCCTCACCACTCCCAGCTTATCTTTGAAGGGTACAAACTTGCCTCTTCCCAAAGCCTTAGTGAGGATGTCTCCTACCTGCTCATCTATGGATATGAACTAAAGTTCAACTTGCTCATCTATGTTTAGACATGTCATGGAAAACTAGATTCTTAGAGAGTTTTATACAACTCTAATTGTCACAATATATCATCGTGGGCCTCAACTACACACTAAATATCCCAGCCAAAAACTTGCGAAGCCATATGGCCTCACAACTACCCTAATTGGCCGCCATCTACTCTGCCTCAACAGAACTCAATGTCACTGACTTTTTCTTCCGACTGAACCAAGACACAACTGCTGAGCCCAATCTGAAACAGCACCCTAAAGTACGCTTCCTGTCAACAACACATCCTTCCCAATCTGAGTTTGTATAGCCTGTCAATCTAACTCCATCCTCTCACATAGTCCAAGCCATAATCCACCGTACCCCGTAGGTACCTGAGCACATGTTTTGTTGCCACCCAATGCACTCTCCTAGGCTCCACCATAAACTGAGTGAGAGTGTTGATAGCAAAACAAATATCTGCTCTGGTGTTGACCAAATACATCAATGAGTCTATCAACTGACAATAAATCATGGGATCAACCAACTCGGACTCTAAAGTATTAAGCTTGTTCCAGTTGGTAATCATGGGTGTAGACATGGGCCTAGAATCCTCCATCTGAAATCTCTTCAGAATGTCAACAACATACTTGCGCTGTCCCAGAAAAATGTTAATGCTTATGCCATTATTATAGTTCTTTGCATTTCAATAGATAAGAGCATAATAAGAACAAGATCACTAAGAAATACACATTCACAAGAGACACAACATTTATCCTGGAAACCCTCTAGGGGAAGAAAACCCAGCAAAAACTTCCTTATCATAAATAGCTTATACAATGTTCAAGAGATAACTCAAACCAATACAGATAGTCCTCCCCAAGAG
>JASDQU010251067.1:0-10269 GCA_032191745.1 Picea mariana
AAAATAGTAAATTGCCAAAATTGTCAAAAAACTGTTTTGAGCCAGTTGGAAAAGTTGGGTGGCCACTGATATCCATTTGGATCAAAGAAAGATATGGAAATTGAAAAACAGGGGTCATGGATTAAACCCAACTTTTGGAACCCTTTCTCGAAGACGCTTTACTTTCTCTTCTTATTTTAATTACCTCTTATCTTTATCTAGGTGAAACTCTTAGGACCTGGAGTAAGAACTTGTTCTTTTAATGACATATCACACTTACGAGACCATCATAGCACTTTATAGACCTTCGTTTGAAAAATAGACTTCTGTGGAAATCGCACCTCTGACTTACCATTGTCCTTCTTTTTTGAAATAACGGAAAATCTTTTCTATCACTTGTTTTCAGCAAATTTATCCTCCGATATACGACCGTCTGTTTACTCCTTTCGCTTGTTTGGGCTACAAGTCAGGATCCTGTAAGGGAAAAACACGAAGAGTATCAGGGCTTGAAAAGAACTGAATGCATTGAAAATTTCGTATCCCTGCTTCTAGAAAAACATTGACCTATTTTATTTTTGATGAAAGTAGACTTACCAAAGAAAATCATGAAAATAAAAAGAAAACACACACCGGTATATACAGTGGAAATTTTGGAAACTATTTATTGCATATAGTGTTTTAAATAACACCCATTCACTGGGGCGTTGAGGATTTTACCATCCAAATTCTCTAACAGAAAGGAATTTTTTCCTTCAGGAGCTGTGACCTTGAACGGTCCATACCAGATGTGATCGAATTTACCATGTTTTTCCGAGTCTTCCTCCCTAGCATCCCATTTTAAAACCAAATCTCCAAGGAGAAACTCCCTGTCTTTGCCCTTACGATCAAATAATGCTTTCATGTTGTCCTGGTATTTCTGCAACCTTTCGTCCACTTTGTCCCTATGTTGTTGCACTTCAATCAGCTGGTTTATTCTTCTTGTGACATGATTTGGTTCTTCTTTCTCATCTTGCCAAAGTTACATTACAGGGAGCACTAGATTTATAGGTAATACTACATCGGTCCCGTAAACCATTTGGAAAGGAGAAGTGTCGATAGACTTTTTTATGCCTATCCAATTTTCCCACAAGGCCTATTTCAAATGCACATGCCAACATTTTTTGTTTTCGCTCAACACTTTCTTAATTATATTGATTTGTCTCTTGTTTGAAGACTCGGCTAGCCCATTTCCTCGGGGGTAGTATGCCATGGAATGACCAAGCACGATATTGTACTTTTGGCAAAAGCTGAACATAGCAATAGATTTAAATGCCTGGGCATTATTTATGGTAGCCGAATCTAGACAAAATGTTCTCTTCCAGGAAATCTATTACCACAGAATCCATTGCCCTTCTAGTTGGGATAGCCTCCACCCATTTGGTGAAGTATTCTATATTAGTCAGGATCCATCTATGTTGAGCGCTAGAATGAGGGTTAATTTCGCCTATAAAATCTAGTCCCCATTGCTGAAAAAGGGCTTCTGTTTCGACTGGAACCAACGGTAGTGCTAGGAGTTTATGCTTGCCTACGAAAAATTGGCAAGGGTTACAGGCTCTGACTTTGGTGTTGACATATGAGAAAATTTTGGGCCAATAATATCCTTCCCTTAGGATCTTATAAGTCGTTTCCCTCTAGGCGTGATGACCTCCACACACTCCTTCGTGAAATTGGCTTATGACCTTCTCTGTTTCTGATTCAACTAAACAAACCAACAGGAAGCCAAGTGGGTCCTTCCAATACAATTGTGTTTTGGATATACAGTACTTGACCGCACGTAGCTTCAACGTTCTGTATTTAGATGGGGATAAGTCACTCGGGCACTCCAAGGTTAGCAGGTAGGACACTATGTATTTGAACCAATCCGATGAAGCAAACTTCTCTTCGATTTTGATTCTAGTTGTTTGTTCATTGAGCTCGTTCATGTCCACACACTCTTCACATCTCTGTAGGCCATTTATTCTGAGGGCTTTGAAATTTGATTCAGCTAAGAGTTTAGCCAAACCTTGTCCCTTTACTAGTCTCGTTGGTTTTATCTCCAAATCAAATTCTTGAATTTTGGCAAGCCACCGTCCTCTTTTGCTATCACTGTCGAACTGAACCAAATTTTTTTTTACGGAGTTGGTGGGTACGTACACAATTACCTTGGAATGCAACATGTAGTTTCTGAAAGCCTTTAACGCCTTCACCATAGAATATGCTTATTTTTCCATTATATTGTATCTGAGTTTGGCGTCTCTAAGAGTTTTGCTGAAAAAGGATATCGGTTGCTCGAAACCTTCTTCATTTTTTTAGAGGAGTACCGTGGCAAGTGTGTGTTCAAAGGCAAACGAGAAAATAAGAAAATCCTTTAGATAATCAGGGCTTGCTAGTATGGGTGCCTTGCTTATAACCTTCTTGATGCATGCAAATGATGCTTTGGCTTCTGCTATCCATTTCACTTCGATTTTTTTCTTTAGCATATCTGTGATCAACTTCACGATTTCAGCAAAGTTTGGGATAAATCTCCTCAAAAAAATTATTTTTCCTAAGAATGACTGAATCTCTTTTACATTCCTAAGGATATTTATTGTGTCTATAGCTTAAACTCTTTTAGGATCTATTTTAATTCCATCTCGAGACACAATATGGACCAAGAGTTTACCTTCTTGCATAGCAAAGTGAGACTTTTTGGGGTTTAAATACAAACCAAACCTGCGACATTTCTCAAATGTCTACTTGAGATGTATCAGATGATCGTCATCATATTTAGAAAAGACGATTAGATCATCAAGATAGATAACCACAAATTTGTCCCTTTTGCCAATGAAAACGATATCCATAACACGTTGGAAAGTAGCACCTGCATTCATTAAACCAAAAGGCATCTTGTCATACATAAATGTACCCCAAGGGGTGGTGAAGGTTGTTTTTTCTTTATCATGTTTGTTGACGGCAATTTGATTGTACCCAGAAAAACGATCGATCATCGACATCCTATTTGCCCCAACTACTTTTTCTAAAATGTGATCCATTTTGGGTAGAGGGTAATTGTCTTTAAGGGAGGACTTATTTAGATTTCTAAAATCAACACATAGTCTAATTTCCTTGTTTTTCTTTCTAACCAAGACCAATTTTTCTACCCAATCGGAGTATCTCAGTGGTATGATTATTTTTGCATCCAGGATCTTTTTGACTTCCCTTTCGACCACAGGCAATAAAATAGGATTGATTTGTCTGAGTTTTTGTCTAAAGGGTTTGACACCGGGCTTCAGGGGTATCTTATGTTCAATCATAGTGGTGTCATAGGTTCTCATCTCTTCATATGACAAAGAAAAAATGTCTTTGTACCGCCCGAGTAAGTCTTTATACTTGCTTTTTACCTCGGGAGGAAGGTACTTTGATATTTTTACTATCCTAGACTCCTATTTGGTCCCTATGTTGCAGTCTTCAACCTCTTCTAGTTGGGGTTGCAAAGAATATTTTAAGGGCATATCATTTTGGTCGAAGAGTCTCTCCAAGGGGATCAGTCCCTTTGGAATCTAATTGTTCTTTAAAACCAACATGCGATTATTAGCAATTTTCTCTTGGAACTCCTGAGGCTCCTCCCCCTCTTGCATGATCCGGGCATGATTATTTTGGTTCTCCTGGTCAATGTGGGTTTCGGAGAAATCACCCACCATTTCCAAGAACTTTTTGATCTGTTCATCATCCTCGAAGACCTGCCAGTGTTGTATGTTATTTGGTATGGATGGTATGTGCCTTACCTCTATGTGGTATTTTAATTTGAAAGTGGTAGGGGGTATGAAAGTTGAAGCTGCTTTGGCTAACGAATCAGCTTGCAGATTTTCGATGCATGGGATGAAATGAACATTTACCGATGAAAATAATTTTTCCATTAAATCCTAGGTGCAATTCCTGTAAGATCTCAATCTTGGGTGTTTGGCCTGGTATTACTGGTTTATCTGCTTCACTATCAACTATGAATCTTCGTATACTTCCAGGTTCTTTATGTTCAGCTTCCTGGCATCTTCTAATCCTAATACTAAGGCCTCATACTCACCTACGTTATTGGTATAGTATATATTCCACTGAAGCTTGTAAGAGAAAGGAATAGCAAATTCATATTCAGGTGCTACAAACAGTACTCCTGCACCTGCTCCTTCATATGACATGGTACCATCAAAAAACATTTTCCAAATTCCAGTGCTACACAAATTTTCATCTATCTTTCCTGATTCATTTTCATCTATGTAATTCTCTTATGTACAACTATTTACACCATCACCAAAAGACAAAATACAATTTCCTAGATCTTGATCAATAACATAAACAAGAAAATTGTTAAGATTCTGCGGGTCACTTACTGTGTATGTTAGCCTCGTTTCCCTATAGAGCTGAGTAAATTGTCCACCAAACACAGGAATGATGGCATAGGTCATGTCTAGTTGAAGAGACCCCCCAAGTTTGGCTTCCCATGACCTAGATAGCAATAAACCATACTTCGAAGGTATATCGGCAATGACTACATCCATCAGGATGCTTTTTACCGTGACTTGTGCAAGGGTGACTACTAAATATTTTATCATACCCATGCACTTAACTCTTGTTGAATCAAAAGAGTAGAGATCTCCATAAGGCCTGGTGATCTCAAGGCCTAGTCTATCCATAATAGACTTGGGCATCACATTATGTGAGGCCCCCGAGTCCAGTATTCAGTTATGCAGTAGTCGATCATGCACATTCAGGGTAATATAGAAGGGGGTGATGTTGTCTCTGGCACCCTCGAAATGTGGACCAAAAGTGATATTAGGCTTATCATCTTCCAATTTTATCACGTCAGAGTGACTTTCTAGATCTGAAAAACCTATCATTTTGGTTATATGCTTTCGATACACTGGATTTTTCGCTAATTCGACCAGGGGGATTGGTATTTTGATCTTATTTATCTCATTTTCAAAGCTGCAACCTCCACTACATTTGTCCATTTCTCTGGTTGAAACCTTGGACTCCTTCTTTTCTAACTTATTTGTTTGTGCTGATTTATTTCCCGTGAGTTTATTTACTGGTATATGTGTTTCATCTGTCTTAGTTTCTTTTGCTTAGGTCTTAACCTCCTTTACTTTGGGATTCAACGAATCTACCTCTCTTACTTTGCTAGTAGATATCTCAGTCTCTTTTTGGATGGGCTCGTATATTTCTCCTATGGGGAGAATTTTCTTGGGTTGAGGAGTCGATTCAGGTTTGTTTTAAGGCCTCAGGTTGTACCTAGGTTGGACCTCAGCATTATAGAATCAGTTATTTTTTTATCAACAGAAACATCAGTGTTGTTTATGTCAACGTCTTTATTTGACTGTTGCAGTGTGTTTAAGGACTTCTCATAGTCTTCTTTAGTTAAGAAAGTTTGTGTGCAATCGTCACCCAANTCACATCTTCATCCAGGTCATCGAAATCTTGCAGGTCGTTTGCTCCTATAAAATTTTCATTTTTTAAAGGAGTTTGAATTTTTTGGTCTTCATTTTTAATCTATCTTTGTTGATTTTGAGGATTGGGGTTTCTTCTGAATTCCCTCTTCATGAAAGGATCTACCTTGGATTGATCTAGTTCCATTTTGGAAATCTTATTTGATAACTCTTTGATTATCCTAGCCATATCATCGATTTTAACATCTGAGGATCTACTAGGCCCTAAGGGTCTCGCTTGTCCCCTAAAATGTTTGGTTTCTCGGTTTCCCATTTCTACCTTTGTTTTCAATTTGTCAGAAGCCATCATGTTATATTCAATCTCTACGACATCATCTTGCATTTGGTTTAGGGTATCCCCTCTCCTTTCTCTCAAAAGAAGCGCGAAATCAAGTTCGAAGGATCCCTCAAAGGTTACCTTGGCTGCAGGTTGGGATGGTTTAACTTCGACTGGGATCTTATTATATAGCTTGTTAAATATTTGAATGAATTCCATAATGGTTTTCGAATTTTTTTTCTTTAAAGACCCAAACTCGGTCAAATAATACAAATGGTCTTTCCTTTCGCCTCATTGTCTAAGAAAAGAGTCTTCTAGGGCATCATAGGATAATATCGAACCTGCGGGTAGACTTTGAAACCATATTCGTACCTGTCCTTCGAAAGTCTGAACGAACAACCTCGAGAATACATCTTTGTGTTCGAGACCTAGGATATCTGCGAACTGATCAAAGAAATTTATATGTTCGGTCGCGGTCAAGTCCCCTTCCCTTGTAAATTTAGGTAAGTTTTTCATGTAGTTTTCAGGAAGGTCGTGAAGAAGGACAAGTAGGACCAGAGGCGCATATCTTGCAGCTACTTTAGCAAAAACTCTGGGAGGCGGGGTGGTCCTTGGCCCCCCACTCCTTCTCCTGGAGCCCCTCCACCACCCCCTCCTAAACCCCTCCACTTCCTCCTTCAGCAGCTGCCATCGGTACTACAGGATAGGAAAACGGTGCATTGTAAAGAGGGTTCTGGAACACTAAAAGTGAATCCTTAGCTTCTTTGAGAGATGAGAAAACTGAAGAAAGGTGAAAAGGGATGCGAGGGCTTGGTTCCTCAGATTTGCAAGAGATGTAATCAGGGGAACCCGCAGGCATGGAATTTGAGTATATGGTATACTCTTCGAGACTAGGTGGGGTCGTGAAATATAACTAAAGGGTCGGTGGGATATCGATCACTGATAAATTTACTACAGGATTTTCACCTTTCTATACATCAGAAGTTGTCGGACGGATTTCACTTTTAACTTTAGGGAGAGATAAAGTTGGGTTGATGGTTTCAGGGGGGGGAATTGTGTGAAGTTGAAGGTTCAAAATAACTCTTAGCCTTGGGCTGTGGGTACTTAAGCTGGTAGACGGTGGTGTTCATCTTAAGGGAACCTTTTGTTTTCAGTATTTATTCGAGATCGGAAACATGCATGGTCTGTTTACCATCCGAGTTTTGTCTAGTGTTCCTTCACCTGGAAGCCATCTTACCTAAATGTGGAGTTGCCAAATGAATGATGAAATTTTACCCTTAACAAGGTGTTCACCCTTTGTTCACTATCAAAGGGTAGGAACTAAGAATGTCCTTCTCCCAGGGAAAAGGTTTTGTAACTTCGGTCCCCGACAACGGCGCCAGAAAGATGTTGTTCCAGAGTCTATACTTAAGGCTAGAAAGTACAGGGTCTAGGCATCCGAAAGTGGTGTGAAAGATAAAAAGGGGGAGGATCAACCTTCGGGAAATGAGGCTAATGCTGATTTCTAAGTTGCCTCTATCTCGCTTCCAAAATTTCCTGGATGCTTATATCCCATTCAATGGTGGCCCATGAACTTTCTAGTTCTACCCAGGTGGTGGCTGTTTTAAGTATGGTGTCAAAAAGGTTCAAAGCGATGGTGGCTTGATCTGACAAGTCGGGTTCAATATTGGGTTGTCTGGCAATGGGAACATTCATAGAGAAACAAGAAAAGTTAAAGGAAAGTTCAAGGTTTAGGATGCTACCTCAATTTTTGGATTGTATAAAGAGTACTCTCGAATCTGAGATCACAAATAGAATGCAAACCAAAGGCCTTTTCCCATAACTGAGTTAACTTTTTAATAAATCATGTGAGAAACGTGAGAAAACATTAAGCCGTCTATAATGAGAGGCTCCTATCAAGGGAGAATCTCACACTGTAAATAGACAAAGAAAAAAACAAGAAGAAATCCGACGAAGCATAAAATATAAAGATCTAAAAAATTCACATGTCTTGTACCTACTGATAGCCGATACAGAGGAAAAACTGCAAACGATTAGATGTCTAAAAGTTGATCACCATGGTAGAGTTTATACTAAATCGCAGTGAAGCATTCATCAGACATATATATGCAAAATGAAATTGAATATAAGATAACAGAGGAAACAAACTCATAACTCAGTCTTGACAGAATTAGGAATCTTTGGATTGCTTTGTATTAATTTTCAAACGAAAAAGTCTCTATTACAATCAGCCAAAAAGGTCCAGCCTTGTTTTTTTTCTTCAAAATGCCTATTTATACAAACTTCTGAACATTTGAATTTCAATCGTTCCCAAAATTTTCAGTTACAAAATGGGAAGTTCAAGCGTTTCTCTTCTTTTCCTTTGTCATCTTTCATGTGGGTGGAGCACCTTCCTTTCTTTACTCTTCGGGTTCTAAAAATAGAACAGGTAGACACATGTCATGATTTGGTACCGAAAAACTATCCTTTTGCCTACTTTGTGCAAGTGACACACCTCTCTACCAACTGGGCTATTAACCTGGAAGGTTCTGCTTGGTGGTTTGCCTCAAA
Source organism: Picea mariana (assembly GCA_032191745.1). Taxonomy (NCBI): domain Eukaryota; kingdom Viridiplantae; phylum Streptophyta; class Pinopsida; order Pinales; family Pinaceae; genus Picea; species Picea mariana. Next base: position 8,284 of record JASDQU010251067.1, read on the forward strand.
AGTGTAACAATCCTTCGCTAACTGTTGCAACCTTCCTCCCACTTGTCGGTCTTTGGCACTGATGGAACATAATTGTATACTTGGTTTTATCAACCATTTATCCACTTGGACTATGTCAGTCTGGCTGATCTGTGATATTTCAGCCCGCTCTTTTTCCTCGTTCTCCTTGATATTGAGTAGATGCTTGTCTATATCGATTTGGCCCAATGTCCTAGCACTGCTTCCATTATCGAGACTCAACAAACTTTCATCTATCAAGCTGAAGGTTTATTCACAAGAGTTTCTTACCCCTTTAGCTCATTCTCTACTCTATGATATGTTTCGCTCCCACACCTTCAGCAAGATGTTACCTCTAGTCTTCTTTGGGATGGAGAGCTTGGAACTACTGCCCATTTCCTTTTTTGTCATGGCTATGACAGCCTCTTGGAAAGCGACCCGAGCCGCCCCAACTTCTCTTTCTCTCAAATAGACGTCTTCCAGCACTCGATCAATGTTCTGGTAGTGGTTTTGAATGGTTTCCACTTTAGCAAGTAAATCTTGCTGAGCTGCTGACACTCTTTTTCAGATTTCAATAGATTGGGATTGGAATATCCCGATATCTATCACCCGGCTCTCGGCGAAATTTAATTTTTCCTGTAACTGCCCTATCAATTGTTCTTGCTGGCTTATCTGTGAATGATTGGTCTAGGCTGACAGTTGTGTTTGTTCGAGATCGTATTTGAGCCACTCAATTTATTTTTGATCGGCTGGTCTGACTAGCTCTAGACCTGTGTTCACCTGATCTCTAATAGTAGCTTCTGTTGTAGCTAGCTTAGCCTCCAAATTTTTGATCAAGCGGTTCTTCCGCATTAATTATTCTTTTAGGGATCTGATAGTGTATTGGTTGGCTGTAGAAAAATCCCCCAATGTCCCTGCTATCTGATTTGTGAATTCCCCCTTTTTCATGGCTTTCCCATCAGCTAGGATTTTGAATTTTTTGGCTACCATGCCTACTTATCAGTAAATCTCTTGCTTCACAACGGCCTTTCTCTTCTTATCAAAGAAAAATTCATTTGGAGGCAATTCTTCTATAGTAATGGGCATTAGTTCTTTACCAAAAATCCATCCCTCATCAGGGGTCCCCTTCGTGGACTGTAGGGGAGTGACAAAAGCAATGGGACTGCTGATTTTCTTGGATGATTTCCCTGGGGTAACCTCCGAGATTGGATTTCTTGAAGGGTTGGGGGTCTCGGCTTCCTATTTCGGGCCCCCGATTTTCTTTTTCTTTTCCGGATTCTCCTCCTAGTCAGGTTCTGAATCTTTGGAGCCCTTGGCTTCCATTTGATGTACATATGTGGTCAGTTGATTCTTACACTGTAAGATTTGGGGAAGGCAGCTTCGTCGGTGTTCCTGAAATTTGAAGAAATCGACCATTTCCTTGGGCGACAGGGTTTGAAACCAACTTAGGAGCTTGGCATAATATCTCGCTCCTCGAAAGATGTCGTCATGAGGTGAATGCTTATGTTCATATTTTTTTAGGCCACAACTCGCCATGTGATTAACCATGACCTTGTGTGGGTCGTTTTTCTTGAACTCAATATGGACCAATTTAATATCTTCTAAGGCTGCTGCCTCAACTTTTGTGTGTCCGAAATATAATAAAGAATATGTATTCAAATAAATGGGGAAGGGTGGCCATACCTTCTTCGAAAAACCCTTAAGATCTTTGCTTATTCCATCGATCACAGTTTTTTTGGCGATTTCACGACATACCAGCCTATTCAACATAAATAGTGGTAGAGCATATGAGGGAACAGAGGCACCGAAAACCCTGATGTATGAAAATTCTACTTCTACATACCAGTCAGCCACACTACTCAAGTTGGTGGCGATGCTATCTGAAACCCTGGGCAGTGGGTTACCGAAGATGGAGACATGCATCGGTACCATTACCCAATTGAAAATATCGTATATGAATTTTGTGGCCTTATCCTCCCAAAGTTTTGA
>JASDQU010251070.1:0-15466 GCA_032191745.1 Picea mariana
ATGACTTAAAAATTAGTTCAAGGAAAGGTCAATACTATACTACATGGGAAGACCAAGAAATTCCATTAACATTGAGCAGACTGCAAGGCCAAAACAAACCTCAAATCAAAGACAAAAATAACAAAAATATTATCACAAATCCAAAGACTTTAAACATCAATAACAACAAATGAAATTCATGTAAGAACAATAAACCAAAAAAAAGACTTTTATCATGTTATAAATACTATTACAATGACATGACCAATCATATATGCTTAATCCTAAAAGTATGAATGAAATTTATAATAATTTTTAGATAAATAATGCAATAGTTGATGAAAATTCTTTTTTAATTTTACTCAAAATCATATATGCTTAATCCATATAATCATTTTCTAGGTTGATTAAAATGATTTTTTTATTCTACCCTAAATCACATATGCTTATTCATATAATCATTTTCCAACTAATTTTATGATAATGTTTTAATAAATAATACAATAATAATTAATGAAAATGATTTATGTACTCTACCCCCTCATGGGTATGTGCAACACTTTGCTACTTGCTCAAGGAAACTGTATTTTATCGTTTTAATCTAAAATATTCCCTCAAAATCCAAGTAATGAATACAACATCCTACTCCATGCAAGTTGTTTTCCTTAGTGTTGACGTGATATGAAACCGATTTTTTGTTTTTACTCATTTTGTCAACTCTTCCTTTTATAATTTCCAAGGATTCAATACAGTTCCTCCAGACTGCAACAAATTATTATATGTTCAATAAAATTTAGTTTGGTTATTTTACAACATTTTCTTCAATTCTCATTTTTTTTCCCTATAAGTTTTGGTGATTTAAATATTCAAACCTAACTTTTTTATGTTTTTAAAATACCAAAATTCACACTATAACTTAATGTGCATCAAATTTCAGATACAATTTTAATATAAAGTAGTGTTGCAAACATCAGCATCGGAAAAATATCGTCAAGGGTCTGAAAACGAAAATATCGGTAACATCGGGGAAAATATCAGAAAATATTGGAAAATGTCATAAAAATGAAAAATAATGTCGTAAGAATAAAAATATCGAAAAATATCACTGACCCTAATTTTAAAGATAATATCACCAATATCGAAATATTATCTCTATGTTGGTAACACTGATATAAAGTTAATTAAAATGTGACTTCAACTGCACATATATTTTGGAAATTGATATTTTTATTCCCTAACAAACCTTTTTCACATACATTAAAATAAATATATGATCTACCCAATGCTTTGCCCTTTTGTGCAGACAATTTCTCCAAATTAATCTTTTAATCTAGTTGCAACATGCACATATATATTGTTTGTTTGAAATTCTCAGCATCCCAAGGAGAGGAATGGATAGAAATCACAAGTAAACTTTTGACAAAACCATTGATTTCTCATTCAATTTGATTAGAGTTGTCAAATCTTGATAAAATTGACCAAATTTAACTAAGTATTTATTTGCCAAACAAAAACAAGTAGTTTTATAGTGCTTTGAGATCCATATTATCTAATGTCACACAACCTCACACACCAAATTGTTCTCCACTGTTACCAAGCCTTCAACAAAAAATATTTTTTCCTTGAACCGATTCAGCATAACTGAAAGAAAAAGAATTAAGCAAAATGATGCAATGCTTGCTTTGGGAGAAAACTATATTTGTACATTTATACATGACTGTACTATAAATCAACATAGTTCTTATCATTCTACTATTAAAGCATGTGAAACATCATAAGCATACATGAAATCATTTCTAGATTTTTAAGCCTCAACTTGTCAATACTTTTCAATTTTTGTATTTGATATGACTTTAATTCTCAATTATCACAAAAGAGGCCATGCTCAATGTTTATGGAGATTCTAGTTATTTGAGCGAATGTGGATTTTCAGTTTTCAGATCATTGAGTTGTAAAAAATTATCTTACAAAGTCTTAAAACTCCCTTGGTATATAATTATTTTCCTTTGATTTCTTTTTAAATGTATGCATCTGCAGCTACAAACTTGTCTTTAGACATATCTATGCATTCATGATTTCACATAATATGAGTTTATGCTCAATTTCAATTTGTTTTTCCATAATGCAGAGTGTGGATATTAAACATTTGGGTTATAATACATAGAAAAGAAGAATGAGAATTTCTATGTTGAGCAAGCATTTTTATATGATCTACAATGGTCAGGGGACTAAATGACTACTACATAGTCATCATATAGCAGACTTTCCATTTTTGCATTTTCAACACATAGAAGATTGGTAAAATTCTCCTGCAAGAATTTGACATCATGGAGTGCACTAGTTGTTTATGGTTAGTTACAAAATTGTTTTCTAGAAAAAGAAATCCCCTTGCAATTTATGTTTACATAGTTTCTTATATATTGGTCCTTATCCTCCATTTTTGGGCATGCGAAAAGAAACCTGAATGGTTTTCATTGAAAAGGGAATGGATAGTTAAATGAAATGATACATCACCCCAACATTTTGAAAATGCAGATGCAAAAGAAAGGGCAATGAACAATGAATCTCAAACTTTGGAGAATGATATTGGAGTGATATGTTTTCCAAAGGACTTTGACATGGATAATAAAGTGGAGTTAACTATCATTCAACATCAGTGTCTGATAAAAACATTACTTGATAAAATTGCACTAAAACAAGCTAGCATCAACATACATATACACAATGCAACAATAAGTGATAGTTTTATAAATTTAATTGTTTTTTCCCTGCACACAAATGGAAAGAATGACATTGAAGGATCATATCATGTAACCGAAGAGTTGAAATTCAAACTGAAGGAAATGGAAGATAAAATAAGATAATGTTTAACATTTTTACCTTTAAAAGATACAAGGTTTCCAGGATATTCAAATCAAGGTCACACTTGGTCCATGATCACTTTGAGAGGAAAAAGTGAAAAAGGCAATCCTAAGCACTTTTATTTTCCATCTGAGATCTCTGGTGGTAGGATTATTTGTGTGTAGAGGAGGCATCCCACTGATGGTTCCCAGAATTCTTATGGGCTTTCTTGACCATTGCAATTGCCACCTAATTCAATTTTCCTTGGTCTAACATTTGTATCTAACAACTATTATGACAATGTAAATCCTTGGTACATCTTGACAACATTGACAGGTTTTGCAAAATTCAAATTGGCATAAGGAAAATGAATGTACAATCATAGAATGATTTGTTCTTTATCATAGGGGAGAGCCTGTAAAGAAAATGGGCCCTAGATTTCGCACATCATGCATGCTTCTTTGGGTTGTAGTGTAGAAGTAGATTCCTTGGAATATGGTTATGGGTCTGTTTTCTTTGAAAAAGAAGTAGTATACCATGAAGGCTTTGGGAATATGTCTATAGATAAAAGGATTATGTACACTTATAGCCAAGGGAAGGTAGACAGGTACATGGCAATGTATGTTTGAGGCAAAGTTGTCCAACTTGTATTTGTCAACAACTAGGGTAAGTTTTGACTAGTCCTATTTCTTAAATAGTTTTACATCAAAATAATTCTTACAAAATCATTAAGAAAAACATGACATGGCAGCCAAACCATTAGAAATATTATGCACAGAAAAGGCCTACTTCACAAACAAGGTTTTCAGATTCCTATGTGGATTTTTACATTGCTTTATTTGACACTTTGACATGATGTTTTACATGAAGTTGGACACAGGATTGAGGGATGTTCAACAATTGCATAGTTGGAAGATTTACTTGCATATAGAAGGGAGAAACAATGAGTGGACATGGTCAAGGAAAGGAGTACAAGAAGAAAAGAGGTGGGGATTGATTATCCCCTTTACTAAACATTGTGGAGTCATGGATTGTAGAACAAGAAAAGAAGGTATGAGGCAAGCTAGTTGTAAAAAAGTGTTTGATGCCAGAGGCAGAGATGAAGTGGACAACATATTGGAAACATGGATTCTTGTGTGTGGAGTCCCTTTTAATGTGGTTCCATTACCTTATTGTCATGGTGTGGTGAAGACCATTAATTATCGACCAAAAGGTTATAAGAGCCGTGGTTATTAGAAAATGAGAACCACATTGCTTGCTTAGGTGAGGGCCTTGATGGATAGGTGTTTAGAAACCATTCAATCCTCTTGGAGAAATTAGTAGTTAATGTTTTGTTTGATGGGTGGAAAAACATCACACCAAGTCCATTAGTGAAAACCATTGCTTCCTTGCCTATGGTTTCCATGTTTCTTTCTACTGAGAATTGTTCTGTTAAGGAGAGAAAAAAATGCAATAGAGAAAGTTGGGTCTACCAATGTGATTCAAGTCATCATTTCAAATGCATTGGTTTGCAGAGTTAGAGGGTTGGTGTTGGAGACTAGATGTAGGCGCATATTTTGGATTCCTTGCATATTCCATCCATTGAACTTGGAATTGGAGAAATTGAGCATTGACACACTATGGATATAGGAGATCATAGGGAAATGCAAAGATATAGTTAATATCATCACAAACCAGCACATGTTTCAAGCAATTTTATAAGATGAAAGTAGTTGAGACATGCCATGACCCTGATTTCATCATGATAAGGATTTTTGTCAAGGTCAAGTTGTCAATGCTTCATATGGTTCAATGAGGTGTGGGTTGTACGGAAGAAAATGCCTTTAGAGAAGGAAATAATGATTCAAAAGCTTGTTGTAAATGAAGACTATTGGAACAAGATTTAATTTTTTCATTAGCTTCTCACAACCTGTGGTTTATTTGAATCAGAGAACTGATATAGAAAAGGCTTATTTAGTAAAGGTGTATAAATATATGGACACCATGATTGAGAACATGATTGTTGTCATAATGGAATAGAATGAAATAAAAATCATGTAGTTGAAAAATTTATTGGTTGTGTGAGAACAATAATCATTGATAAATGGGGGATAAGTTGAACACTCTACAAATTTACCACATGCATTGATTCTGGAATATTATGATGAAGTCTACATTAATTCCAACCATGGGTATGAAAGTTACACAAGGAAAAGTAGGTGTGCAAAAATTTAAAGCCATCCATTACAAATATCTTTCCTTTTCCTCTCAGATATATGTCGAGTTATGATGCTAAATGTTACTTTAGACTACTAGTTAACTTATGAGAACATTTGACATAAGTTTTTTGCAGTAAATAAATAGATTTGAGAATTATTTTTAAATAGTGACAGAATGTGACCCTAACCAACATACAATATCAATGCAAATTGAGACTTAAACAACACTTTCAAACAATGATATCAACCTCAAGATAATAATGAAGGAGAGAAACACATGTACCTATGTGAGGGTTTTTATCTTATTTCTAGAATCAATTCATTAGCATAAGAAATATGAGGTAGGAAACTGCTAAAATGTTCCCTAGAAAAATTGTTATACCAATCCCATCAGTATTATGCAGTTGTATGACTATGAAGGATACTTTGGACAGTAAAAGGAAAGGTAATGGTCTACAAGCTGGAGAGGTCATTGGATTATACTTTACATTGATCCACTACATTTTTCCACTCAGATGACAATTATATTGAAATGTTTACAAGCATGTGAGTTTACACCTTAATCACATGTAATGAATGTACCAAAGACCCTTCCTAAATGGAAAATTGTGGCCTCTTCTTTCCTATTATTCTAGGGTCTTATTTTTTGTCCAATATGGAGAGGAAAAATTATGAAGGGAAGTTTGACACCTTTAAGAGGGATATTAGTGAGTTGTAGACAAATGATAGTGCAATAAAATATTATCATCAGTGAGTAGAAAATATTAAAACTTTTACAAGGAGGGTATAGTGCGATCGAGAATACACACACACACACACACACACACACACACACACACACAAATCCTGTGTAAATGAAATAATATCAAACCCTTTGCACGATTCTAAATAGAAGTTGATCAATTTATTTATGAAAAGAAACCACACCAGAAATGGTTATGGACACATGCCAGGAACAATACTTCCATTGCATTTACCATTTTAGAAATAGTACTTCCAATGAATTTTCCATTTCTAAGGAGTGTCATCTAGATCTGCCAAGAAAAGGAAATTATAGTGAATGGTGGCACTCTATTTTTGAAATATTTTTGGGTGCATTGGTAGATCAAAGGTGAAAGAAAGTTAAATAGTAGTTGTTGTAAAACACATTGGATTTTTTCCAGTTATGATGAGGTGAAAAAATTACAGTTAGAGGTTGTTGCAGGTATTGCATAAATGAAGCAAAGGATGTTTGTTTGTGGATGTAAATGCTATGAATTATTTTGGATATGTATGCATGAAAAAGGTCATGTATCCTCTCATTCTTGCATGGGTAGCCATATGTTCAGAAAAATATACCTTATGCACCATGAAGGAAGTAGAGAATTGAGTTGAGGAATCTAAATATTTGGCAGGGCATGAAGGTCCCCATGACTGTAAAATGAGAAACCACACCTATGGGTAATTTTGTGACTTATTTAAGAAGTCGTCCAGCTATAATAAGTATTATTCTATTAATATTGGGCATGAGGTTCCACACAAGTGAAATTCTCCTCAACATATGTGGAAGAAAAAAATGGCCCCTTACCAGTTACCAAATTCAAAGCATTGTCCCAATTGAGTTTGGGGATCATGATAGGTATGCTTTCCATGAAAGATAATGTCATACCATGAAGGGATGTAAAAGGACATGCGATCTAAAGGGAACATTGTGGGAATGAGCATGTGTGCCTTAACAAATGTAAGGTGCTTGGAGTATGTGATATTTTTACCAAATTAGTTCACCAAACAAGGAAGTTCCAAGGGCACGGAGGGTCTTTCAAGTATGAGCATGTATAAGAGAAAAACATTCTATGAAGGGATTGTTGTGTCCTAGTACCAACCTTTAAGAGGCCATGAAGGACCCCATGTTCATACAAATAAGGAGGATGTTATACGTTATTGCGAGACAAGATTCCATTCTTGTGGTTATTTTTTCCAACTTCTAATTGGTCACCCTAGTTTGCAATGATGCATAACAAAGTACATGGTAATATGAGAAACACTAAATTTATTTCAGAAAAAGAGGATATTGATATTGATGAAAGAAAATATGCATGGCAAGAAACATGGCTGGAAGAAATGTGCAATATGGATTGTAAAAAACAACACAGGGCTACATTCATTTGGTCCCATTCCCTCAGAATTGCACCAAGAATCTCTACGATGGATCTGGGAACAAGACTAGAAAATATGGTATCGTACTGGATGTACCCAAGGATGATATGAGTCATGAGACTTATTGGAAATATATTAGATTTGTTGATCCCTACATTGAGAAAGAGAAGAATGAGTTTGACATCTGCATTCACTACTGCAGATCAAAGGAGCATGAAGATATTTAAGACAAAAAGGATGGTGCGACTCAGAAATGTTATCGCACTGAGAAACTTTAGCATGCTTCCATCAAAATAACTAGATTGAGTACCAGTTATGTGAGTTATATAACAAATCATGGGCATCATTTTGGTTGTGATCATTCCAAGAATGTTCCTCATCATGACATTTTTTTCATTGATAAATCAAGCTACATGGTCTAGTGAAAATACATAAGATACATTGCCACAACTTTTGGCTCATCATAATACATCACAAGGATCCTTGTGAAGGCACAATTGATCATGGAATATGTTAGATTCCAGTAGTCACCAGCGATCAAATGTGCTTTTACAAGGTTTTGGTAGGGTCCTACTGTAAATTTTTAGGGTTTCATTAGGTTTTCAAATAAAAATTTGGTCACTGGTTAGTGTGTCTAGGTATGTTATTACTCCCATTATATTCATAGTTAAAAATTTTATCTTGGTCATGCCATCACTCTTTGTGATGAGTCATCAGTACAATGTCTTGATCACCATCTCAGTCATCATTTTTAGTCATATCATACTTTGAGGTTCAAAGGTCCAAGTCATCAGTTTCATAATCCATTAGGTGCTATTATTAGGTTAAGTCATCAAAAGGGTCATAAAAGAGTCATAAAATCACTTAGGTCATCATCATGGGAGTAATAATCAGGAAAAGTCACTCAAAAGTGTTCTACAAGACCATGCTGCGCTTTTGACTCTATTTTTGGTCATCGTTTTCAAAAGAGGTTTCTGACAAAATGAAGATAAATTTTTGAAAACCAAAGGACATTTTTTCTAAGGTCATACCAAAGTACAATAACCTAATTCATATTTTACACAAGTATTACATCATGAAAGATACATTCACATCTTCACAACCTATTTTTCTGATTGTGCAAAGTCCTGTTTTAGACAGATTGTTGCGGAGAATATTGTGAACAAATGGAGCAGAATTTTGGGAAATTGAGAGAGGTTTATCTCAAAAAAATCTTCATATACAATAAACTCTATCACTTTTTACACAACGATCTCAGATTTATATATTCAAAGGGATAACTGAACCCTATTTTTCAGAATTCCAGGAGGAAAAAGATTAAGAAAACCCTAATCAAGCAAAAAAGGAAGGGTAAGTTGGATTTGCTTGTTGATTCTTCCCTCATAGAATATCATACCATCTCAGGTTTTCATGGAGAAGCTCTGGACCAATTTTGAAGAAATTTGGAGAAGTTTAGGCATTTTTGCAGACAATTTCTGCAAACTGCATAAACGCAGTGTGTTCACGCTATCTTTATCCTCAGGAGTCAGAACATCCAAGTAATGAAATAAAAAAAATAAAAAAATTGACATCTTTTGGTGAATGCATATCAGATGCATATTTGTCTTAACACATCAACTGCTAGTTTTCTCAGGAAGATAAAAAAAACTAGCTAAAAAACAACTTTCTTCCCTCATTTCAAAGATTCGCTGCGTTTATGGCACCAGTTTTGGGAGAATTGGTTTTTGAAGATCTTTGAGAATTTATTTTGCAGGGAAACTACTTCAGATGGCTAGGAGACACACTCACCTATCCACAACAGTTTTCAAAGCCAAAATTGAGCATGGGAGCATCATAAAATTGGCTATAGAATATCACGCTACCTTTATCACAATTTCGCTACCTTTATGCCAAAAAATCAGTTTTTTGTTATATTATGGTAAAAATGAAGTTACCAATGATGTAAATGAATGTAATATGATGTAATTGGTAGCATCTAAGGTAGTGGGGGTTGAATACATGAGTTTTGAGTGTCTAAAAATTCAAATGTCGAAGATCCATATCCAAGCACCGTGTAAGAAAAACTACTACCTTTATCCTCAGAATATCCAAGTAATGAAAGAAAAACATTTTTGGATAGGTTTTGGTGAATTCATATCCCGAGTGAAATTCTCCTCAACATATGTGGAAGAAAAAAATGGTCCCTTACCAGTTGCCAAATTCAGAGTGTTGTCCCAATTGAGTTTAGGGATCATGATAGGTATGCTTGCCATGAAAGATATTGTCATACCATGAAGGGATGTAAAAGGACATGCGATCACAAGGGAAAATTGTGGGAATGAGCATGTGTTCCTTGAAAAATGTGAGGTTCTTGGAGTATGTGATATTTTTACCGAATTAGTTCACCAAACAAGGAAGTTCCAAGGGCATGGAGGGTCTTTAAAGTATGAGCATGTATCAGATCAAAACATTCTATGACGGGATTGTTGTGTCCTAGTACCAACATTTAAGAGGAGCCATGAAGGACCCCATGTTCATACAAATAAGGAGGATGTTATACATTATTGTGAGACAAGATTCCATTCTTGCAGTTATTTTTTCCAACTTCTAATTGGTCACACTAGTTTGCAATGATGCATAACAAAGTACATGGTAATATGCGAAACACTAAATTTATTTCAGAAAAAAGAGGAGATTGATATTGATGACAGAAAACATGCATGGAAAGAGACATGGCTGGAAGAAATGTGCAATATGCATTGTAAACAACAACACAGGGCCACATTCATTTGGTCCCATTCCCTCAAAATTGCACCAACAATCTCTACGATGGCTCTGAGCACAAGACTAGGAAATATGGTCTCGTACTAGATGTACCCAAGGATGATATGAGTCATGGGACTTATTGGAAATATATTAGATTCATTGATTCCTACATTGAGGAAGAGAAGAATGAGTTTGGCCTCTGCAATCACTATTGCAGATCAGAGGAGCATGAATATCTTTAAGACAAAAAGGATGGTGCAACTCATAAATGTTATTGCACTGAGAAAATTTAGCATGCTCCCGTCAAAATAACTAGATTGAGTACCAGTTATGTGAGTTATATAAAAAATCATGGGCACCATTTTGGTTGTGATCATTCCAATAATGTTCCTCATCATGACATTTTTTTCATTGATAAATCAAGCTACATGGTCTAGCAAAAATACATAAGACACATTTTCACAACTTTTGGATCATCATAATAAATCACAAGGATCCTTGTGAAGGAAAAATTGGTCATGGAATATGTTAGATTCCAATAGTCACCAGTGATCAAATGTTCTTTTACAAGGTTTTGGTAGTGTCCTACTGCAAATTTTTAGGGTTTCATTAGGTTTTCAAATAAAAATTTGGTCACTGGTTAGTGTGTCTAGGTATGTTACTACTCCCATTATATTCATAGTTAAAAATTTTATCTTGGTCGAGCCATCACTCTTTGTGATGAGTCATCAATACAATGTCTTGATCACCATCTCAGTCATCATTTTTGGTCATATCATACTTTGAGGTTCAAAGGTCCAAGTCATCAGTTTCATAATCCATTAGGTGTTATTATTAGGTTAAGTCATCAAAAGGGTCAAAAAAGAGTCATGACATCACCTAGGTCATCATCATGGGAGCAATAATCAGGAAAAGTCACTCAAAAGTGTTCTACAAGACCACGCTGCACTTTTGGCTCTGTTTTTGGTCATCGTTTTCAAAAGAGGTTTCTGACCAAATAAAGATACATTTTGGAAAACCAAAGGAGTTTTTTTCTAAGTAAATACCAAAGTACAATAACCTACTTCATATGTTACACAGGTATTACATAATGAGAGATACATTCACATCTTCACAACCTAGTGTTCTGATTGTGCAAAGTCTTGTTTTAGACATATTTATGCAGAGAATATTGTGAACAACTGGAGAAGAATTTTGGGAAATTGAGAGAGGTTTATCTCAAAAACATATTCATATACAATAACCTCTTTCAATTTTTACACAACTATCTCGGATTGAGATATTCAAAGGGATAACTGAACCCTATTTTTCAGAATTTCGGGAGGAAAAAGCTTAAGGAAACCCTAATCAAGAAAAAAAAGAAGGTTAAGTTGGATTTTCTTACTGATTCTTCTCTCATAGAATAGAATACCATCTCAGGTTTTCATGGAGCAACTCTGGAACAATTTTGAAGAAATTTGGAGAAGTTTTGGCATTTTTGCAATTTTGGCAATTTTAGACAATTTCTGCAGACTGCATAAACGTAGCATGTTCACGCTACCTTTATCCTCAGAACATCCAAGTAATGAAAGAAAAAAAAAAAATTGGATAGGTTTTTGTGAATTCATATCATATGCATACTTGGCTAAACACATCAGCTGCTAGTTTTCTCGGCAAGATAAAAAAAACTAGCTAAAAAACAACTTTCTACCCTCATTTCAGAGATTCGCTGCGTTTATGGCACCAATTTTGGGATAATTGGTTTTTGAAGATATTAGAGAATGTATTTTGCAGGGAAACTACTTCAATTTTCCACACACTCACTTGTCCACAACATTTTTCATATCCAAAATTGAGCATGGGTGCATCATCAAATTGGCTACAGAATATCACGCTACCTTTATCACAATTTCGCTACCTTTATGCTAGAAAATTAGTTTTTTGTTATCTTATGCTAAAAATGAAGTTACAAATTATGTAAATGAATGTAATATGATGTAATTGATAGCATGTAAGGTATTGGAGGTCGAATACATGATTTTTGAGTGTCTAAAATGTCAAATGTATTGGTTTGAGTAAAAACAGGGATTAGTTGTAACCTCCCTAGACTTTAGATTTTGTTGGAGAAAATCATGCATTCAGTTCATAGCTTAGATGATTTAACCCTTGCGAGTGGGGGATGTTGTTTAAATTCACCGTTCTCATGGGCTTCCAACCCACACTTTTCTAATGTACAAGGTGAAATGAAACTATCTGTAGCACCAGAATCAAATAAAATTTTAACATTGACATGATTTAGTGTACTTGACGACTCACCCATAGTCGATTGATGCTCTTTCTAGCGGTTATTAACCGTTGCATAAATCAGGTGGCTACTACTCTCTCTTCCCATCGGGGCCCTTCCTTCTCTATGCACAAATCCTTCTTATGACTCTGGACAGTCACATTGGTAATGAGGTCCTCCACACCCCCAATAAGTAACATGGGGTGGAACCTAGGTGCTTCCCTATGAAGTCATCTTAAATGAGTTCCTTCCCCTGGAGCCCCTGCCCCTACTTGTTGCTCCCTGAGAAGGTCATGGACCTATATGCATCATTGCTGATGAGTGGGATGTTGCACTCACTACCATTGAAATACATGTTGTAACTCCTCTAGGTGAGACTCTATTTCCATAAGGAGGTGGCCTGGAGATTCCTCCCCCGGAGAAATTCCTAGGGGCCTTCCCCACAAATCCAAAATGTTGTGTAATGGTTGATCTCATACCTTTGTTCAATATCATATGCTCCTCTGCGTAATGAGAATTTTCAACTTCTTCAGCTACTGACGATGGTTTCCACATCCGTACCATGGCCTATATCTTAGTATTTAACCCATACACAAAATGTTTTGCTTGTTGTTGATTGGTATCCATGTATAAGACAAATTTTACTAAATCCATGAACCTGATCTCGTACTCTTCCACCGTCCTATTTCCCTGAACTAGAGCATAAAATTACCCTACCTGTTGTTCCTCGTAGTAAGAAGGAAAATATTTCCTCTGGAACCTTTCCTCTAAAATCTCCCATGAGATGGTGTCTAGGGTAAGGTGCAACTACCTCTCCAGATTACCCCACCAGTTCAAGGCATTGTCCCTCAACTAAAAGATATTTATCTTCACCTTTGATGTGGAAGCATAGTCTCTTAAGGTGAAACATCGTGTCATTCCTTCCAACCATGTCTCTTCATGTTCACTTGCACAACCCCCAGCAAACTCTGGGAGTTTGATTTTCTACAGTTCTCTGGTGATGTCCCTTGGTGGAGAAATGAAACTATCTGTAGCACCATAAACAAATAAAATTTTAACATTAACATGATTTAGCGTACTTGACGACTCCACCATAGTGGATTTATGTCAATCATAGAGATATGTGATAGAAATTCCTCTAATTTTAGGTCGCCTACTCTCCACCTATTCTTCTACATTGCCCACTTGCTTATGTCAATATTGAGAATAAGTCTTTTGAATAATATTATGGACTAAAGAGACATAATGAGAAAATAACCTCAAGGAAAAAATATTTGGAATCACCTCATCACATGCAAACATTATAATGTAATATTTTGTTCTTGACTAATTCTTGAATATCCTTTCTTTCCCCCTAATTTACTTTATCAATTCATGTTCTTTACATGCATTTCTCCATTGAAATCTGAAGTAGAATAGGTACTACCTATTTTGAACAAATAATATCTAGTGTTTACCATTGTAGAAAAGGATAGGATTTGATTGGTTTTTTTAGTGCGCATATTCCTTTGGAGACAATTTTCCTTCTCCTATAGCTCCTCCAACTCAACCTCAATCTTTAAAGACTCTACAAGGAGCATATCACATGTATGTTTTGAATTTCCTCTCAAACCCTTTAGGTCCTTTTCATTGATTGATTTATTGATTGAAAGGATAGAATAGGCCAACCTCATGTGTCTATTATTTAGTGCACCTATCTAGTAATGTGGAAGATTTTGTCCCATTGTGCTAAATTATCACAGAAACGCCACTAATTATCAACCCACCACCACTAAACTAATCATCTAACCAGTAAATCACTAATCACTAGTTCATTGACAAACTGACGTAGACCCCCCTTCCCTCCAAAGGGTTGTTCGACCTCCCGATCTTGGATCGTTTAAAACACTGAGTCGAAGCAACTCCTTGGGTCCCTTCGGGCACTCGAAACTACTCTAACTGCACTCACAGGTCTCTTCTGCAAGTGGCCATGACTATGACCGTGGGTCTATCTATTCGTGGTTTAGACTTAGGGGATATCTTGAATCCTTCCCTCATCTTTTCCCGAAGCGTTCTTCTCTAAGTTTATGAACTCCCGCCAAACGTCTCTTCAGAGTCGTCGGCCCCAATATGGTTCGGACTTCGCAACCTTGCGAAACTCTAGGCCTTCCGTCCACAAACCTTGAAACTTTCGATTCTCGAACTCCTTAATCCGTTTCCACATGCCCTTCTCGTGATCAACAGCTGATAACCATTCACGACTTCGGACTTCACGACTTCACTTTTGTTAGGCCTTTGAACTTTCCGAACTCTGAAGTGTTGAAACACTTCACGACTATCCTTTGCGTATCTTTACCATATTTGACAGTCTGGAATTCATTCGCTTCCCTTCGAGAACGAATATCATCTAGCGACTTTCAGTGAAGACTTCAGGGACTTCTTCTCTTGAAGATTTACGTCACTCTCCCTCCTGAGCTATAACTTCCTTGGGTTCCTCTGAACACTTTCTTCGATACTTAGTCTGAATCTCGATCTGTGCACACCTTGCAAGAGATTTTCATCCACAACTTAACTTCTCCTTGTGGATGGCTTCACACTCCTTGTGACTATTCTCCAACTGCTTTTGTCTCTCGTGATTGAAATCCCACTATTCCTTCTGATCTTCCGAGTCTGAAAAATCTGTCATGCACTCCTTGTGGACATCAATGCACTCCTTGCACACATAATTTTTGTTATCTCTCTTGAGCTTTCTAGTCGAAACAGACTCAGTCACGCACTCCTTGTGGACACTATGCACGCCTTGCACTCACTCAATGAAGAGAACCAATTGAAAATTATTCACTTTTCACAGTGACTCATACATTCAACAATGCAAATGCTGTCATGGATTCAAGAACAAGAAATAACAGAGAATTGAAAAATAATAGAAAGTCTACCATTCACTCATTCAGATAGGCACACAAAAACACACATTTGAGACAATATATTCCTTCGTTATATTCATCCAACTGAAAATTACATACATTCATACAATATATCTTTGTATCTCCCAGATCTTAGCTTACAATGGAAATCTCCCCATTAGATTCAACAACCTCTTCTCGGCAACAATACAAAGATTTATACAAAGGGACTCTCTTGAGTTCTTCCCTCCAACTACTCTATGCTATCCTATCGAAATTAAATGCTATCAATTACTCAACATCTATTACAATAAATATTGAGTCAGACAAATAAGAGCGCAAGCTCCAGATATGTATTGTGATTCGATTCATAAAACAAATACATTCCCCATTGATCGTACACGATGGTTCAGCCTCTGTTC
>JASDQU010251071.1:14410-25705 GCA_032191745.1 Picea mariana
AGAATTCATATTACAAGGTAAAGTGACCATAACTCTTATTCTTTTAAAGATTAAAGATTTATCTTTCAATTTTTTTTTATAGTAAAAGCGGTCGTCCTCACGGAAGGACCTGCATTCAATGGAGACGTTTTAACGCTAATCTGACATTGGAATTGGTGAATCGTCATCACGATGTTCAGCGCTTCTGAATCCTTCGGCGTCGTATGTCCCAGCTTTCTTCCCATCCAAACCCCCACGCATTTGATCGATACCTCCCAATGTTTTCCTATTGGCCGCCATAGAGCTCCACTGCCTGGCAATGATTGATACCAACTGTAAAAGAAGCAGGGTAATATGATTGATCTAAACATGTGGGTCTCTACCAAGTCCATCAGATCTTAGTCTGTCAATCTGCATGTCAGCATTGCAGTATTTTGTCCATCTTTATGCTTAATCCGTCCTGCCAATAGATATTCCATTCCATTTGTACTTTTCTTCATGGAATATAGTACAGATCTCGATCTGGTTTAATATTTAATTCAAATAGTTAACATCTTGTCATTCTATTTAGGGTTTGGTGGCTATCAGGTAGCCAAAGCATCCTCTGGCTTTGCCTGTTTTTTTTTCCTTGTCGTAGAGTTTCATAGCATTATCATATCATGGGTCGTGGCGTTAGCAGTGATGGCGGGCAACGCTCTCCGGGATACTTTTCGGCTCAGCTCAGTTTTCAAAAACTCAGAAAACCCAAGGAAACCCTAAAAATAACGAACCTCTTGTAGCAATAACGCGTCTGTCATAAATCCAGAGTCTCCATCATCGAGCACGGCGAAAATTTCCAATAACTACCAACGGGCTGATGGCCAAAACTGCGGGAATTTCATTACAGTAAGTGGGTTCTCCCATTCGATTTTAACAGTTTCATTTTCTCAGACATTTATTAGGGTTTAAATGATATTCATGTTATATTCAGGAGCCCCCTTCAACGAAAGTTCTTTCTGTTCCAGGAGGAGGATCATCTCTTGGATATCTATTTGGGGAGAAAAAATGAAGAAGAATAGTTATGTTATATGCATTAAAAATATGATGTATGCCTACCTGGTCATAAATAACCTCTGTTGTAGGTTTTTAGAAGTTAGAAGAATTACTTCAGTTGTAAACTATTGTATCAAATAAATAAAAGTGAGAAAAGTGCGTTTATAAGGGATTTACCTAAATCATGATATTTGTAAGAAGTAAAGGTTGATTACGGGAAACCACAATGCACTTGGGGATTTGTTGTTGTACAGTTATTTGTAGTATAAGTTTTATTATTATTATTAAAACCCTGGTTCTTACCTCTTCATTCAAAAATTGCCTCGTTTTGGATTCAATGTCCAGAAATTTGGATATTATGTTGAGAATTTTTCTAAGTATTATTTATGTAATATTAAAAAAGAAAAGTCTAGTTAACAGTTTTTTTTTTAAGTTTGGATATTAACTATTTTTATTAATCACAATGATTAAATTTAGGTAATTGAAATTATATTCTTTTCATTAAGGGATTTAGGTAATTGAAATTATATTCTTTTCATTAAGGGTTTTGATTGGATTTTCAATATCTAAATTCTCACATAATTTATTTCCAAAAAATAATACAATTTATTTTCAAAAAATTTAAGCAATAACATACATAAACACTCTCTCGGATGGGGTGACAAATGACTCTCAACGAATGACACATGGCATCGAGTGCTATTAACCCCTGCCACCAGCCTCCCTCCCATCCAGATCGAACGACCCTGCCATCGAGTGCTAGAAGTTATGGTAGTGCATTGGGCACTCCAGGGTGACTTAATGGCCCCTTGCACGAACCAGGCTGGGCGTACAAAGAAAGGTACCAGAACCAGTAGAGCAGTCACCTCGGCGTTCATGGAATTCACCCCTGTCAACTCACAAGGCACTATGAAGGCCTATGCCCTTGAGCACTCCCCCATTCTATCTTTGCAGTATGTTCATCTGCTCCTTGAATCCCTCTTTCTTTTGCATGTCTGGCCACACACCATCAATCCTCTGTATATTTTCCTGCACAGTCCCACCCAGAACTCCTACACCATGCCCAGGGAGAGGGGAAAATCTAGAAGGGGTCCGTTGTATTACAACGCCCTAACCAAACATAATAGGCTCGACCTCTCTCATGTCGCTCTCATCACTACCAATGATCCCGACCCAAGCCATAATTAGCCTCAACAACCCCTGCCTCCCATCTCTAATCCCATAATTGGCTATGGAAGTTGCCCTATCGAAGAGGAAATTCTCTCTCTTGAGGAGCCCACTCCTCCGTTGATATTTCATCCTGAAATCGCCCCTCTCAGAGCCCATACTCCGGACCATAGTTTTGGCACTGGAGGATGCATTGTGGAGGAAGAAATCCCTCCTAGTTGGAAAATGGAAATTCCTTCGATAGCTATAGACACATACTTGGAGATGGATGCAGAGTTGATGGAGGATCTGCCTCCACTCACCCCTCTTCGATTCCCAGATGAGCATCTTCAACTCATTTTTGAGCTGCGGCAGAAACTTGACGACCAGATGCACATCCAACAAATTCTAGGACAAAGAATGAACCTCCTGTTCGACACCATGAATGAAGCTCCAACAAGCAAACAATGCCAAACTTGTGGCTAGAAATTCGTCCCATCTTGCAGCGCTCATGGCAGCTCGAGCTCGCATTTGGACTAGCTCATCCAGGTGTATGTTCTTCTTTTGGCTTTGTCAATTACGCAGAGAAAGGAGATTCTCTGCCTTACAATGTATGGGAGTTGGCCATGGCCACTGGTTAGTCGGTCATTGCGACCATTTTTTACAGTTAGTCATTTACACAATCTTGTTCAAACAACTACATGTAGCACCCCTCCAGGATGCTAGACAATTAATCACTCATTAAATACATATGCAATAAAAACTTTGTTTTAACATAATTTCATTGATTTCCATTTCCACAATTCTTTTACATTTTCTCAATGATATTAATAATGTGATGAATTTAGTAATACGTTAACTTTAAGATTTAAAACTTAAAATAAAAATATAACAAAATACCACTGAAAAATACCTCCTCCATGGTTTGTTGAAGCTCATCAGTTGCAATGTAGTTCTTCTAGTAGTAGGAGAGTGCTTCCAAGCATTCTTTTCCCACTTGCCCAGAGGGAAACACCAGAATCCTCCTAGCCAACTAGGAGCCTAGTCCGCTTCCTTCGGTTTCTTGGCCCTCTGTGCCCGTGACTCCAAGAACAGTAAAGAAGATATGCTCTAAGAAGACTATCACAATAATTGTATCTTCCAAGAACTTCACAACCTATCATCATGCTCAAACCTGCCAATGCTCCCCTTCCTCACCACTTCTCCGCCCTATTTATCAAGTTTCGATACACCATTCTCCAAGTATCCTCAACCACCCTCATTATTATCCATCAACCTCCCTTATCTATATTTTTGGGAAAATATTAAAATAAAACTAAAATATAAATGATTTGCATTAAACAACAATAAATAAAATGTAAAGTCTTTATTCTCATGCTAGCTAATAAATGCAATTTGACAATTTTTTCCAAAATGTACATGACAACCCACCATGTTCATTTAATTCAACATACCAACCATCAATAAAAGTCAAATAAGACATTTAATTCTTCTAGATATTTTGTATGCAATATAATTTACATAGTCAATAAACATTCAATTAAATAATTAATAATCTAGTTTAATAATTAATACATTAATTAATTGTACTAGTGTACATGTGTAGGGTATGTGTGCGTAGATAGAAAACACATATCTCATGCATGTACTAACGATAAAAAACCACTACCTCTAGTGCATAGTTCCTATATGATCACACCAAGACATGTAGGACATTATATCAAGTAATGCATCATTTAATAATCTTAACGAACAAAATTACACCAATTCATCAATAACTCATTATCACACTTAAAGTATCAATAGGAAATCAAAAGAGAGTTTTAAACATGGTAGGAAACAAGTGAGTAAACAATAGTGACATCTCTAATCCCCAATCAATATTCTCAACTACAATCGTAGCATACTTCCTTCCTAACCTACTTCCATCTTCCATCCTATCATTTCCTCTACTGGACTAAGCTGGAGCGTCAACTATATTGACCTAACTCCAGATAGAACTTGTAAGTGGAAGTGTCATACATCTCGACCAAGCTTCCCCAACATGCAACTAGCAGTTTCCATCACACGTCTAGGGGAGCATGACTTCACACAACCCTCCCAAGACTCTAGGTTTCAGAGGATAAATGGTGGGAAATACCTCCACCCCTCATAGAATTAAGGTCAACACCCTACATCAATCCATATTATGCAACTACTGTTCTTAGAGCCACGTCATAAAACCACTCTGGGCAATTTGTGTATCCTGTCAAAACCACACTTACAATGGATCATAGCAATATTTCTAAACATAAATTAATTAATAAGTACAACTTGTATCATATGCTATCTTATTGATGTCTATGACATCTAAGTTACCTCATGACTATGGTCATTTGGCTATCACATAGCTCATCAACCTGTAGGTTAGTTCACCAATAACTCATATCCATGCATATACATCACAATTTCGTATAAGAATCCATATATGTATTGACGTTAATTATGAAAAAGTGTTTTTATTTTTATCATGCCTTGCATATGTTATACATTCACAACATAACTTGAACTAGTACCCATATATGCAAATTCCACATTTAAATTTGCATGTTTGAATAATTCTCATAACTATCATCCTTATGAACATATAACAAATAAATATCAATATGCAACACATAAATAGGTCCAGATATAAACATCTCAAATGTCTATATCAATCTAACTAAGTGCAATTAGTTACTAAGAAATGAATTACTAAGATGAGTAAAACAAAAATTCTAACTATCTAAGGTCAAAATATGGTGCGTTACACTACAGTTGCTATCAAATTTTGATGGCCACCTATCCTGGTTTCCCAGATATGCCAGGACAGATGGTAGACTCCATATTTTGTAATGCCACACATTTTTGTTAATATTAATATAATTCCTTTTATTTAAAAAAAAAACATACATAAACACTATAATTAATGCTTATATATAAGTTGATAACATAAAAACTATAATTAATGATTATATATAAGTTGATAGCAGATATCTTGGCAATGTTCGTCCACACGCTATAACAAAACAAGCTTCACTTAATCGCAAAGATGTATCTTAACATGTAACAGATGGCCCGGAAGGATGAAAAATATAGGTGTGAAATCCATAAGGAGGTTTGCACTCCTAACGCTTAATATAATAGACATGAGGTTACGATATATCTATATTAATTAAAATTTTTTATTCAAAATTAAAACTAAATTCAAAGTATATAAAAAAAGAAGTTAAATGTAATTAAAAAATTAAAGTTTTTGAAATTTATTTTTAAAAGTATTATTAAATATTTATTTTGAGGTTGTGGTTTTATTTTAATATATTTTGAACAACCTATAATATATATGAAACTCAAACCTGGGTGGGAGGAAAAAACTCCCCTCCCAACCAATTGAGTTACAATCACTTACAAATATTTATATTGTTATAATGCATCACTGCCCAACCAATTGAGTTACAATCACTTAAAAATATTTATATTGTTATAATGCATTAGTGTTTTAAATAATATGGATACAGAATCAAATTATTAAATACTAAAACACCTCTTTCCATTTGGATTAAAGAATGTAGTTTAATAATAATTGTAACCTATATATGTAATTGTTTTTGTTTGTTTGTTATGGTATTAGTATGTGGTTAAAGAAAGCTTCCAAATCCAATTACAATAGGAAAAAAAAAATATTTAATTATATTTTATTGCAAAGTTTTATTTGCATAAATTTATTTTAATGGTTGATATATCAAGTATTAATAAAGATCTATTTTTTTAAATTATAGTTTTAATAAGGATCAATTTTTTTAAGTTATAACTTTTTTTTATAATAAAAAATATGAAGATCTTAATCTTAACTTTGGGAGATTCTATTTTTTCATAAATTTGATAGATTTGGATTTAAAAAAAATATAAGCTATTATATATGGATTTTTTTTTTTAATTTTCTAATTTATCATTTTTTGGGTTTATAATCAACTTTATATATCTACCTCATATTGTATTTTCAAATAAGTTTCTCTAAATACAATTAATAAAATAAAATATACTCCATCCAAATTAAAGAACACACAACAAAAGCATATACAATACTCATATATTTGCAGCAATAACATTATTCATATGAAATATATATATATATATATATATATCCAAGAAAAAGACCTCAACACAAGGATCATAGTGGAAACACAACTCAGAAAGCTACTCTCCACTATCGATCTCTTCTCTTATTAAATTCACATAATTTATCGATCTCTTCTCTTATTAAATTCACATAATTTATTGACTATTAGAACATCAATGTTCATCCTCATGTTACATTAAAAATTCCTTACATTGTGAGGAATAAGGCCATGTAAACCTACTCTTGTTTCTTCTCATATAAAGTACTCCTTTCAATTGTTTTTAACTTTTACATTTATCTCTCTTTGTTGTGTCTTCGTTGCCATTGGTTTTCTCTTTTCACATTTGTTTCTGTCATGTCCCCTCCCCTTTGATCCCACCAGAGGAGGGACATAGTGGCTTAGGGGTGTCCCTGTAGGCCATAGTCCCCAACTAAAGGGGT
The DNA here is from genome assembly GCA_032191745.1 of Picea mariana. Classification (NCBI taxonomy): domain Eukaryota; kingdom Viridiplantae; phylum Streptophyta; class Pinopsida; order Pinales; family Pinaceae; genus Picea; species Picea mariana. The sequence continues at coordinate 21,147 of JASDQU010251071.1, forward strand.
GAAGAGGAGATTTAATGGGCATAAGGAGGGTAGTGACTGGTTTTAAAGGTATCCATTTGGCAAAGTAAAGGGCAAAAGACCAACAAATTAAGGGGTAAACCACAATTGGGCAAAGTAAAGGGTAAAAGACCCTCAAATTAAGGGGTAAACCACCATTGGGTAAAGAAAAGGGTAAAAGGCCCTAACTTGAAGGATAAGTCACCCTAAAAAAATGAAGCAAACCTAAGGCACAAACTATATAAGGAGATGGAGGCTCAGTTGAAAGGGGAAGAATTATTTGTTTGGGAGTTCTCCTTTATGTTTTTGTAGGCGGTTTTTGGAGGGTTGTTTAACCCTTGCTTCTTACTGAGTTTCGATGGACTAGTCCTCACCCTAACTCATTTATGTTCACTCTGCATTAGGAGAAATTCACCCAGGAGGACCGAAATCAACACTTTGAAGGTTTACTGCTACTATGTGACTGGTGGTGGGATGGTAAGGTGTTTTAAGGAAAACCGAAGATGCCTAGGGATGCCACCAGGTTTGTTCCAGTCCCTCAAAGAGGTACTGAACCCTATCTTTGTTTCCTAGAGTGGGACAAACCCTATATGAGCCATAATAGTGCAAGACGAGGGTCTATTGGAGCAAGTGAAAGAGGGTTGCAAGGAAGGACCAAATCACAGTTGGAGACTGTTAAGCCCAAGTTTATTTGATTATTTATGTTGTAAAGACTACGGTTAATCTAGTAAGACTTTGTTGCAAGAATTGCTGCTAAAACAACAACAATTGGTTGGTTACTATACCGATGTGATGTGATAGAAGCCCTTAGGGTGTTTTACTGCTAGTTTTGATAGTGAGACAAATTATATTTACTGCTGCTATATCTATGTTACAGAACTGAATGTACCGTTGACTCTATTTATATGTTGGTTATTCACAAATTCTCCTTGCTTATGGTGAAAGGAATGTTGGTACTGTTAAAGTTACATATTTTCAAGTTGAACGAATTCCATTTTTTATCCTAGAAAACCCTAGGTATTTACAGTGGTATTAGAGCTCGCAATGTTGCTAGCCTAAGGGGTATTCAATAGAAGAGAAATCTGCAACAGTCAATTGAGGTCAAGGGAAGCATACTGAGGTTGGAAATATGAATACCAAGAAAGAGATCACGACTGAAATAAAGTGGGAACTAGGGGTAGGAAAGTACATGAGTTACTATCTAGAGTATTTAGCACTGAGTAAAGAGTTTTGTGCATCTATGTATTTTCAAGACTATTGCACCATCAAGTATGGAAGATGGCTCGAGGATTCCTTCAATGGCACAAGACAGATATTGAAGGAATATATGGTAGAAGAGCAGAAGGATCCATTGGTGGCATAAACACATTCCCACGTAGAGGAGAGTGCATCCAACCATGATGAGGAGGTGAGCATAGAGGAGGACCAAGCAATGGTCTATGATGAGACCGTTGGCACTTGTATGTTGATGGGGTCTATCACTAGTATTGATGATGAGGGGGAAACGTCTTGTCCCACCTATGTTGACTATGAGGATGATGACACAACAACACCTCATGCACCATTAACAGTGTCTTATGAGATCCATGACACCAACACTTTTGACAAACATGTTGATGGCATACATGTTGAGGATTCTTATGATGATGAGGATATGCTAGCACCCAACTATGATGAAAATTCAACATCCCATGATGATGTTTATGAAGAGGGAATGATGGTACCCACATATGATGGAGGAGGGGTGTTTGAGAGATCACTGGGGGACATGGACCCTTCTTCACAGGAGTCATGTGTGGAGGATGATATGACACATGAGTCCCATCATAACATGGCATCACTGAGTGCATCGAGTGATGATTATGAGGAGAGAACTCTTACAGATGATGGTATTGATCATTTGGATGTGATTGGATCGATACCATTAGAAGTGTGTGACTTGAAAGATCGCTTGTTGGTGACCAAGGATCGAATCACATAGGTATTGACCAGGACCGATGGAGCTCGAAGAATCATTGGGGATATTATGTGAAGGGATCAGATAGAGGAGAGACACAATGGAGTGGGAGGTGGAGTCACTAGTGCTCAGTTGTGCATCAGAAAATAAGCTCTAGAACAACTGGAGTTAGGCTACTTGTAGTTGTTTATGGATAGGGACCTTGCTCTGAAGTTTTTTGAGGACAAGGATTAAGAGGTTGGGGATCTACATTACTAGTTGAGTTTGGTACTCTCTTCACCACTTACAATAGAGAATCCATAAGATTTGGTAGCCTTGATACAGGCAGGCATGAGTATCGTGCATGATGTGAGGGAGGAGCCTCTTGTGACAAGTATGGATGAGGAGCATTTTGAGTTTTCGGTACTCGGGGAGAGTTATGGCTTCGAGATTTCATATTGTGCTCTTAGTTGGTACTACAGGGATCATGAGCCCTTTATTTTAGAGAGCACATTATAGGTTTAGGAGGAAGTTGAGAACCTTCCTTGTGGACCAACCCGCGAGGAAGTATATGCGTCCATGGATTGGGTGGATAGGTACATGACAGGCATGGACACACTCTGGGATATAGATACAACCATCATCAATAGAGTGTTGGGTTTAGTAGTGCACACTTGACACCAAATGGTACAAGGGGACATAGTGGTGTGCAACAATATGCATGGGTCTTCAGTGGCGTATGATAGTAGGTAATGGAACTTTGGAGCATTTACGCTAGGGAGACCTCCATATAGAGGCATTAAGCACATAATTTATTTGAGGTTACCTAGGATCAGAGAGTGGATGGGTGAGACTTGAGGAGTAGCATACACCTCAATAATCGAGCTTCATCGAGGATGTCAACCGATGAAAATCAGGGAGCCGGATACTCACAGGTCTCTTTCCATATATCTTTAGGGGATATGGGTCATTCCCTTGGGGTTGACCAACAAATTAGTCACCCTCCAGTATTGCAGGAAGTTCTCGAGGAGTGTTTCGTTGTGGTTTGATTCCATCAATAGGACATGGGAGGATTACCAAAGTTAGTTGAGTGAGAGAGGTAGCCTCATAGCAATGACAAAGACCATCCATTGAGACTTGGTGATCATGGTATAGGGTGTACAGTGGGAGTCTCATATTCTATTCAAGTTGTGCACAAAGTTTTCAACAACATACACTGGGAGTAGTAGACTTCCAATGAGGTGGTGGGATACAAGAATTCATTGGGGTGGTGGGTTGCTTTAGATGGGATTGATGACCGACGAAGACAAGGTAGTGATTCGTCTACAACATGGTGGGAATGACATAAGAATATTTGTGGAGTTTTTCCTTTCCATCATGATACCCAGGATCGAGGATAGTTGTGGATCGAGAGGCATTGAATTCAATGAGATGTATTGGCCGAGTAGGACCCATGATAGGGAACTCCAAGGAAGGAGAGAACAACTTGAGCATGGTGGTAATATGGTGATGATTGGAGAGATGTATCATCAACATGATGGTTACTCTCTACGATTGGCATGGGACCCTAGGATTACAGTTGTTTATAGCTCAACAACTGATACAAATGGGATGGCCATTTTGTGTTATCCATAGTTTACTCTTGGGGTGCATATGATTGGTTTCTTGGAGGAGCAGTATTCTGAGGATTTGACCAAGCCTCGACAATTTATTATTATTTTTTTTATCAGGGATAGTCTGGAAGATTATTATATGATCACATGACATATCTGTACTATGAGTAGAGGGTGCTTCACATCATACAGGGTAGTTTGGGACCCCAGTGACTTCACCACTTATGAGAAAGTAAGAGGGAGTTTCACATGGAGGGACTTCGCAGAAACTTTGTCAGGACATATGGGGGAGTTTGCATCTTGGAAGATGAGTAGGGAGGGACACACTCTTCAATTAGGGATGATACAATCTTCTCCCATTCTAGGGGGGAGCATATGGATATACCACATCATAGACTCACTAAGGGTGCATAACATATTGATTGACCAACAAACAAAGTTCATGCACTTTCTGGTGATCTCATCGGAGTATGGGGTAGCACGGATGATAAAGATACCTGTTTGGCAGAGAATGTTTAGATCAACATACACATGATTCACTCCCAACATTATTAATTACCTTCAGACGGTTGGTCAGACAATGGTGGTGGATCAATGAACTGAGACGTATTTGCACGATTACGTGAGGTCTTGGATTGAGTGGTTACATTTGGAAAAGAATTCCTGCAATACCACAAATGATATCTTAAAAACCACCCAAGATCAGTAGAGAAGGTGTGTAGATAGGAACAAGGTGAAACACAGATTTGAGATTGGAGATGTAGTGTGCTTGAGGGTGCAACCTGTTGGATTACTGAGAGGGGGAGTGAATCAGTAATAACGTAATTATAATCCTTTTTCTTCAAATGTTATATCAATGTAGAATTATTATCCAATAATGAGCAGTAATAAATAAACAATCACACACATACACAGTACACTAGTGTTTCATGTGGAAACCCAAATCGGGAGAAAACCACGTAATGCTTTTTCTTATATGTCTTGAAGAATTACATTCATTGGAAGCACCAACT